>CM072513.1:60594007-60644007 GCA_036898135.1 Oncomelania hupensis
GACCTTAAGTTTGGACGACGGCCTGCAAACTTGCTGCTTTTACGGTTATCGTAAAGCTTTCACCACCGCATGCAGGTGGAGTAATAATAAACCTTTCTATAGTCACACTATCTAGCGTAAAAGTTTGAAATTTACATTAAAAAAAATGTCTCCGACTCACTTTAAATTGCACTGAGTGACATTGTGGCCAGTCATCTTTGTTTTTAACAATTACGTCAATAACAACAGCTAAACTATAGGTGAATCACTCCTTTTTTTCCCCTTTTGAGTGTATGCGTTTACATTTTTCGCACCTGCTGCATGCCATTTGCGACTGAAGTGAGAGTAAGAGAGCGACTCTTCGAAGGGGAAATATTAGTGGAGGGAGAAATGTGGGTCGATATTATTACTGTCATCGTCATTATTATCACCATCATCATCATCATCATCATTATCATCATCATCATCATCATCATCATCATCATCATCATCATCATCATCATCATCATCATCATCATCACCACCAGCAGCAGCAGCAGCAGCAGCGAAATATATAGTATAAAGTTACGTTCGAAAAGTTGGTTGGAGTAAGCGATACAATACAATACAAGATTATTGCTTTAGGTCCAGCGGACTCTTCCGAGCCAAATCAGGACCAGAGTAAGCGATAAAAAAAAAACCTTTCTATATATCTAAATGAAAATAACCCGGTGAACTACCTCCACAGAATGTGGTTATCCTCTACTCCCCTCTCCACCTTGCATGCCTTTGGCAATCAAAAGAACAAAATAAAATGTTACCTTTTTCATGTAAAATAAATGCGTTATTATTATCTTGTCGTGTTATTGTTTGTAATGGACCTTTTATTTATGGAAGAACATCCCGCAGATACATAATAAGGTAGGGTTTGCTCTGTCACATTTTGCACGCGAGTTTACACGGTGAGGTAACGCAGGTGTACACGCTGTCGATGATGATTAGTTTTGTTCATGCGTGCAAAAATAACTAAGTAACGTGCTTGAATAATCTCCGACACTATCGTAAGCTTTTGGCTTGATTTTAGCCAGGCGTTGTAAAAACCACGCGTTACTGTAAATGAAACGCTAACAACTAACTTTAAGAACAGGTTCCATTATTAACTCGAGAATCCAAGGCGCTTGAGTATTCTTGGACAAAAAGATGTTGATCCTTGTGATAACGCTTTTGACATACATTTGAACTGTACACACACACACAACCACGCACACACACCCACACACCCACACACACACACGCGCACACACACACACGCACACACACACGCACTGTGATATGACTTGTTTGCACTGCGTGGAAATGTTTGGGACCTAACCGAATTCTATCCTGTATACACAAAAACGCAGCTGTCAGTGTGCATGTGTTTCGTATTGGAAAGTTTCTTTTTTCCCCCCTTTGATACTACTAACTCCAACCCTAAGCCCCATGCACCCCAACCCCCAATACCCCATATGCAAATATACCGAACAAGAATATTTTTGCAACAAAACTAGGGCAATCTAATACACTAATATACGATAATGAGTGAAGGCGTTGTAGGCGGGAAGTGGCGGCGGGGTTGGGGGGGGGAGGGTGAGTAGATAGAGGTGGTGGATATAAGCTTGGAAAGCGGAGGGTTGTTGTAGGGAAGATGGGAGGGAGGGAGGGGAGGGCAGTGAGGAGATGGAGCACACTGCGTACGGTAGCTACAATTGACACCAAAGGGTAGAGAAGCGACGTAAGACTCGGACAGTCTTAGTTTCGCAGTGTGGAGGTAGATTAGGGACGTAGAGGGTGAATAACAGAGTTGTGTCATTCTACAGATTAATGGTTGTTGTTTGTAGATTATAGTCACACGACACTTTCGCATATAGGTGACTACTGGACCGATTTATACTGACACCAACGGGCCAGTTGTTGGTAAAGGGGAAAATAATATGATCACACGCTGACCAATCCGGGATTCGAACCAGCGACCTTTCGGTTACTAGCAAGACGCTCTTACCAACTGAGCTACTCGGCCCCGACTGAATAATGGATCGATGGACGGATCTTTAAAGTAAGTCTGAGGCCAAGATCAAAAAAATGTGGGGCCGGGTAGCTCAGTTGGTAAGAGCGTCTTGCTAGTAACCGAAAGGTCGCTGGTTCGAATCCCGGATTGGTCAACGTGTGATCATATTATTTTCCCCTTTACCACCAACTGGCCCGCTGGTGTCAGTATAAATCGGTCCAGTAGTCACCTATATGCGAAAGTGTCGTGTGACTATAATCTACAAACAACAACAACAACAACAACAAGATCAATATGGGGTAAAAAGGGGAGGTAATACTTATTGAAGCTAAAACTGAAAACAAAAGGGAGGTTGTGTAATGTACCCACTAAGTGATAAAAAACGGATACCAAAAATAAAATGATGAACGGTACCATAATGAGCGACGATGGTTTCCCTTGAACCCATTATATTTTGGAAGAAAACGATGTTTGTTGGGCGAGTGTAAGGGACGGAGATAAAAAAAAAAAGAATGGGGAAAGATAATTATGGTATAAAATAATGGGAACAGATAAAAAATCGTTTGCATTATGCTTTTTTTAAAAATACGTGCACTGGATATTCTATATATGAGAAGGCAAGTTGGAAGCGCATAGAAGAAGAGAAGATGATGTATAACAGCCATTACCGCTAATCAGAGGTGTACAGTCCTGAATCGACCGATTATACGTAAAAAAGGTCATCGAAGTTGTGAGTTGTATGTACTTGAATTGCCCAAGTGATGTTAAAGTACAATGACAGTAGTTTTTAGTACAATATTATGTGTGTGTGTGTGTGTGCGTGTGTGTGTGTGGTGTGTGTGTGTGTGTGTGTGTGTGTGTGTGTGTGCAATGTCCGTCGTTGATTTATGATATTGTTGTAATTTACGTGCGTGCGTTAATGTAATAAAAATTGTGTTCCTGATGTGTGCAATAATTTCTTTACCATATATGTATTTGTTCTGCCGTTATGTAATTTGCGTTTGCACCACAATGTCATTTCTCAGTGCGATAATAAAGTTTTCGTGTGTGTGTTGCGTATTTAACGGTAATACTAATAATATTAGCAATTACAATACAATACAATACAATACAGTACAGTACAATACAATACAATACAATACAACTTTATTCATCTCAAACTGAGCAATTACAATAGCAGCATCAGCGCAATTAGCAGAATCCACAGAATTAAAAATATTATTACATACACATGAGAATTAATCCAATCAATAACTTATAAATAAAACAAATAAAAAACAAAATATACGGTTAAATACATAGAATAAACTAGAGGTGAATCACTGAATGTCATAAAAAGTAAACTGCCCCGATATGTCACAGATCCGCAGAAAGCTACAATACAAAATGTACAGCCAAAATCATTCTTGATTCAATGGGAACAAAATATTGGGATGGTTACCTGTTTATTTTATTCACCTTAGAGTATTTATAAAATCAGCCAGTTGAAAAAAAACAACAAACAACTGTTGTTTTGTTTGTTATTGTTAAGAGATGACAGACACAAAAAAGATACCTATGAAGAACTAAAAAAATAAAAATCAAATGCTTTCGTGAAGATGAGGTAAACGCAAGGTTATTTTGTACGCCTAAGGAAATAATGGGAGATAAAGGGAGAAGGAGCTGAAGATGAGAATGAGAGAGAGAGAGAGAGAGAGAGAGAGAGAGAGAGAGAGAGAGAGAGAGAGAGAGAGAGAGAGAGACAGACAGACAGACAGACAGACAGACAGACAGAGACAGAGAGAGAGAGTCAAAGACAGAGAAAAATACAGGAACAGAGAGAGACAGAAAGACTCGTATATTTTGCTTTAAAAATATTGTCGTTTAATTGTTTATTTATATATTTTAATTACTTTTTGGTTTATATATTTATTAAAGTACTTATTTATGAATTGACTGAATGGATGTGTCGGTAGTGGTGGTTGTGATATTTTTGGGAAATGTCAGTTCTACTTAAACATGTTCACATCTGTTTTTTTTTGGTTTTTTTTTGGTTTTATTTGCTTCCAGAGAGAGACACGAACTTAGAACTGCGGGTACCGATTGAAAGCAGCAACAGAAGAAATGCAGGAAAGCTACACCGGGAAACATGGAAGACATCGAAGATCAGAATTTGTACCGATTTGGTCTTGGACTACATGTGGAGGACAGAAAGGGAGATATGAAACAAAGGAATGCATTGTTCATTGGAGATCGCAAATGAGGAAAGACGATAATACAGAGAACCTCAAGGAGACCGTAATAGACATGACATAAGAAGAAGGAAGATCATACGGAGCAGAACAGACGAAGGGACATGAACGCATCTGTTGTTGAAGATAAGAAGGGCAAGAAATTCAGAGATAACAGAAGAAAGAAGCAAAGTGATCTTTTGAAGAATTCTTCGACATAATTGGGCGCGTCATGTATGGCGGAACAATGGAGGAAACGAACATAAATTGTGCGGAAACAGTATTAGTTGTCTGCAGTACAAAAACAGACCAGAGAATAGCAAATGTTGCATCTATTGAAGACGCAAAAGAAGAGCAAGCATAGCAAGTCAATTTGAAGAACATATTAAAGAGATCAAAATGCAGCGTTCCCTCCTAGACATGCGTAATGCATAGAAAGAACAACAAGACAACAATGCATCAGCTGTGCATGAAATAAATTATCGCTTCGATCTTGTGACAATATTGAACTAGCCAGGTGTGACAAAACGAGGAAAGAAGGTGAAAATTAATTCTACTGAGGCAGCATCAACACTTGTCTGCAGTACGAAAAGGCCAGAGAGAATTGGAAATGCAGCGTGTATTGAAGACTCAGACGACAAAGGATGAAAACGCAGCATCCACGGGAGTTTCCGCCGCTTCAGTCTTTCCCTATCTTTCGACCTAGCCAGGTATGACAAAACCAAGAAATACAGGCAGATTACCTAATTATCCCTACTACTAGTCTGCAACACACAAACAGTGACGATGTTGACAATGATGGTGACTGCTTGTATTGCGCAATCCTACACCATCCGACACGAATGCTAAGGAGGTGAAAACGCTAAAACGATGGGGAAGAAAAATAGAATCAGGGACCTGGAAATACAGTATCTACCAAAATAAAAAAAGAAAGAAAATATAACATCCATTTGTCAACAAAAGCATTACAAGAATAGACCTGCATCTATTGAAGATAGAAAAGAAGAAAAAAGATATTCAACATCAACTAAAGGCAGACACATTTTTATAAAGCCACCGCTGCTTCGTCTTATTAATATATTGTTGAAATCAGAGCGGAAGGGTTTGGTCACGTTCACCAACTGTAGCAGAACCAGGAATAAACTCGAAAGTAATTTTACAAAATTAGCCCTACTACATGTACTTGTCCGCACCAAAAGATCCAGACAAAGACACTCCTGGGTCTCCCATTGATTTCTTTGGTGTTGGGGAAGTGTTTCTCATTGATTAGGCTTACTTGTTAATGTGTTATGCCAATGACCCTAGACGACGTTGTTGTTGTTGTGGTTGTTGTTGTTATTGTTGTTATTGTTGTTGATGATGATGATGATGATGATGACGATGATGATGATGATAACTACCTAACTTCTTCTTCTTCTTCTTCTTCTTCTTCTTCTTCTTCTCCTTCTTCTTCTTCTTCTTCTTCTTCTTCTTCTTCTTCTTCTTCTTCTTCTTCTTCTTCTTCTCCTCTTCCCTTCCTCCCCTCTTTTAATATAATGTTTTCTTCATTATCCAGCTCCCATTCTTATTCATTCCTCCCCCGCCTCTTTATCTGCGATTATTATTATTATTATTATTATTATTATTATTATTATTATTATTATTATTATTATTATTATTATTATTATTATTATTATTATTATTATTATTACGTGTTGTTACCCCCGTTGGGGTGCCGGGGGTTTCAGTATAAATAGTATCCCCACTTTCTGGAAATTTAGTGTTTTAAATTCCCACTGTCGCTGTCTTGCTCATTTGCTCTTTCTCATTCCAGCTCTTTTCTATCAATCTGCTATACTATCGTCCTCTTCGCTAGACCAGTCTCCTACCTTTTTTCTTGAAACCTCTTCCGGGACAAGACTCCTTGTTTGTGTATGAGGTCTGTTGGATCAGCTTGGGAATATTGGACGCTTTCTGCCAGGTGGTCATTAGGGCTTCCTATGATGTTATTATTTAGCAATGTAGGCATTTTATATGTATGTGTTTTGTTGATAATTTATAATGATGTTTGTATTCTATTTTGTTTTTGTAAACGGGGGTTCGATAAGTTGGGGTGAAGCCTCAGCCGTCCCCTGCGTGTGATGTCTTTATTGTAAAGTGACTGGCTGGTGGAGAGCTTTCGGTTTTACCACTAGGGTTGTTTTAGCAGATCTTTTATGCGGATCGGGGGTTGTCCGGTCCTGATTTGGCTCGGAAGAGTCCGCTGGACCTAAAGCAATAATAATTTAATGTAATGTACGTGTTGTTGGTCAGTATTGTATTGTGGTTCATGTTGTTCTTGCTGTTGTCGTTCCTTTTCGTATTGATCTTCTTCTCATCTTCTTTTACCTTTATCTCCCGAATTGGATGTTGTTGTTCTAACTGAAAAATTTATTTGTTTTCGATAATGTCAGGAAATCGCGACAAAATCTTGCTTTTTGTTCGTGAATTCATGCATAATTCGTTCATTATTTTCTCTATTTTCTTCTTGCTCCTGAACGTCCACATTTCCCGGCATATGGAGAGGCTTTACCCCTTTGATAACAAATTTGTGTCAATTTAAACTAATCGAAAATGGGTATCGTTCTTAACCCTTGTTTCATTGCATGCTACAACCGGTTTTTAGCAATCAAAACAACCTCATATAATCCTAGAGAACTGTAACACTAAGAATAAACAACCCCTCAGACGTAAATAAGGCATAACGTGAGTTGATAACTGTACACAGGTGTCAGCAACTGCGTCATCGATTTCTTACGTCATCGAGAGCTATGACGTACGCCTTGTAATAATGGTACCATTAAGGCGAAAGTCGCTAACTCTGACCAACAATACCTAAGTACTAATATGCGAAGTACAGGTGTATATAGTGGTGCACCTAAGGAATACGACGCACGGCTAGTAAAGTAACATTATAACTACTTACAGTGACTAACATCTAAGTGACAATATTCACGGGGTAGACCTACACAAACAGCTAGTTCTGCGGATATAAGGTCAACAATAACTAAGTAAAGCACGGGGTTGTAATAGCAAAGCGTAATGCTCGCGTGAGGGATTGCTGTATGACTTATCCCCCCTTCCTTCAGTACACCCTCCCTCTTCCCAACCACCACCACCACCACCTCCACCACCAAAACAACACCCCACAACTTTAGTTGTTCTTGAGTGAGTGACCAGGGGAGCAAGTTCATTGTACTCGTTGTTTACAGCACATTGTACTGGGCCCAGTTGACCAGTGGCCAAACCGTAGGAGGTAATGCTGGCCATTCCATGGCGTCTGTTTGCCTACATAATGTAACAGCAATTAGACCCGACCAGTGGCCTCTAGGGTAAGGAGGGGAGGTCAACAACATCTGTTGTAATCGAGGGCCAGTGGTGCACAGACTGTGCGTGACTACTATTCGATCGCCCTGACTATTAAAGATCCTGACGCTCATGTCATAGACCAGAGTCTCCTCTCTGAAAATCCTTATCGGGAAGAGAGGGGACTATAAACTGATTAAAAAAAATGTCATAGACGGGTGAGAACCCGCTACTCACATACACCCATCAAGAACTGGGTCCCTTCAGCGCCATACCCGGTCGGCCAGGACTGCGCTCAGTCGTCTGGGCGTCATGCATGCGATGCGCCTAAGACAAGTAGACCCCTCTGACGGTTGGGGTTATAAAGCCTGTTTCGGCCAGCGCCTCGAGCAGTTCTTGAGCTGGAAAAGCGCTAGATGAGAACGATTACATGAAATAAAATAGTGTATAGAACCAATCTCCTTCGCCGTCCGTTCTTTTCCGACTGTCGTTTATGAAGTCTCGAAGACAGATGATCAGGTTACTGTTTACTAGTAAACAGCCACTACTGTTTTATTACCAGATATCAGCGCTGTGGTCACCGCTTCTAGTTCGAAACTGTCTATGGGTTCAATACATTTCCATTGTTTTATTCAGCCGGTGGCAACTTGCACACTTTCAAAGCGCTGCGCTTATCTGAAAGGCCTCTCATGATTACTCGGCATACAAACAATATGGATTATATTTCTCTTGTATGGTCTGCTACCCAGGCCCTGATCAAATCAAGGAGTAGGCTTTCGGAGGCTTAAGTACGCTCTGTGTGGTCTGCTGACCCACGGACTCTTCATAATCCTCCATGCATTCATTGACCAATCTAGTCATTCCTTGGACAATGCCTTAGGCAAGAATTGGCGACATGCAGTGATGGTTTTTTTTTTTTTTGTACACACAGCGCACTTTAATTAATTAAAGAGAGGTCGGATGAAGAGTGCGACTGTAACGCTCGCTTCAAATAATGAAGTAATATAAAAGTTTAACGTCTACAGCCACCATTGGCGATATGGCAGAAGGGGATGACCCTTCCAGGTAAGAGGAGTAAGAATCTACATCTTTGCAACCACCGGATTCGAACGATGACTTGCTTATAGTGGTGAAGAAACGGAAACTCCGATGGTATGGCAACATCACTAGAGCATCAGGCTTTGCAAAGACCATCCTGCAAGGCACGGTGCATGGAGGCAGAAGAAGAGGGAGACAGAAAAAGAGTTGGGAAGACAACATTCCAGAAAGGACTGGCATGACACTGAGGGAAGCCATGACGACTGCTGGGAACAGAGAAAAATAGAGTGCCCAAACGACTTTCGAATTGCGGGATATGATAGGATAGGATATGAATAAACCCTGGGTCATCAGCGTGCCAGACGAGCGCTCTACCACTGAGCTACGACGGGTGGTCTAAGCTTCAACTTAATGTTCTTGTGAATAAAGCGTGTTTTTCATTGTATTCTATTATGATTTTCCTATATAGTTTATTCCATTGCATATCGTTATATTCTTTCTTGTGTATAAAGTGTACTTCATTGCATTTAATTGTATTCGATTCTATGTTTCTACACACTTCATTAGGCATATTCCACCTCCTTCCCTTCCCCTCCTCTCTCACTTCCTCTTCCCAACCCCTTCCATCCACAACCCTTTTCCCCAGACAAAACTAAAAACTGGCATCTGAACAGGCTATGGTTAGATAACACGGCCATTTTTCATAATCTCGCTGATGAAGATTCTGGTTGTTGCAGCCTTGGTCACTTGGTACAGCCTCTCTCTCTCTCTCTCTCTCTCTCTCTCTCTCTCTCTCTCTCTCTCCCTCTCTCTCTCTCTCTCCTCTCTTTCTCTAACACTTCCCTAGAAGGAAGTTTAAGTGTCTTTGTTGTGTTTACCGTTCTTTAGTGGTCAGTAGTTAAGTTGCGTACATTCTATCCTAGCACACGCATGCATTTATCTCATAGTGGTATAATTGTTACCTATTATTCTTGAAACTCATCAGTTCTCACTAAGCCGCAACCTTGCCAGTGTTCACTACAAAACACATAAGAAAGTGTCATAGTTTTCTGGTTTTTGAAGCCACTATACTTATCACTAGCTTGCACTGTCTATTGTTTAATTGCAAAATATATAAGAAAGTGTCATGGTGTACTATATATTTTTTGTGTTGCGAAATATATGAAAGGAAGTGTTGCGGTGTTCTCTTTTTGAAACCCTAATTTTTCACTGGCTGCATCTAGTTCATTCTTCATTCCAAAAAGAAAACAGACATGTCTATTTTGAACCCATCAACTCTTTAAACATCAAGAAGCACTGGGTACACTTTTCATTATACAACACTAAACAATTATTGGTCGCATTGCCCCGTATGTTGGAAATCATTATCGCCAGTGTCTGCACACGTTTTCTGGTCTTTATTTGCAAAAAACATAAGAAAGCGTCATTGTGTTTTATTTTTAAAACCTTAATTTCTTGTTTAAAAAAAAGAAAAGAAAAAAGCGTTGTTTTTACTTTTAATTGTAAACAAGTAACGAAATGTGTCCGTAGTTTTGAAAACATATTTTCCTAATGGCGGCATCTAATGTACATTACGAAACAGGAAGGGAAATGGCAATCGCGTTTCTAGTTTTAAATGTCCAA
Organism: Oncomelania hupensis; assembly: GCA_036898135.1. NCBI lineage: Eukaryota > Metazoa > Mollusca > Gastropoda > Littorinimorpha > Pomatiopsidae > Oncomelania > Oncomelania hupensis. Next base: position 60,604,208 of record CM072513.1, read on the forward strand.
TTACTGCGCAGGGGGCAAAGCAAATGACTGTTCTACGATCCTGCTAATAGTTAATACAAACCTCTTGTTTGTATTGAATGCAAACTTTGCATTAGTCTACATTAATACAATGATTACTTTTGATATTAAGGCTCATTCCGATCGAAGCGTTGTGGTCGCGTGGTCTAAAGCGAGACTAACTTTCTTTATCCACATGCTAGAAACCAATGACATCTGACAGGTGTGGGATCAAACCGGCTCTTGGCGTTATGTTTCTCCGATTATTATTTACTTTCGACTCGGGCAACGTCTCGGGGATTTTCTCCGGATGCTCCGGTTTGCTCCCCCTATCCTATCCTATCCTTTCCCGTTACTCAAAGGTCATTGGGGCACCATAGATGATCGTTTAACAAGCGTACTCCAACTCTATCTGTTCGCAGCAACCCTCATGGCTTCGTTCAATGTCAAACCAGTCCATTCTCAAATGTTGACCAGTCGCCTACCATTTTTTCTTGAATTCCTCATGTGTGCATGGGGTCTGTTGGGTCAGCTTGGGGATATTTGACGCTTTCTACTAAATGGTCACTGGGGCTTTCTATCGTATTATTATTTAGCAATGTAGGCATTTTATATGTATATGTTTTGTTAATATTTTATAATGATCTTTATATTCTATTTTGTTTTTGTAAACGGGGATTCGATAAATTAGAATAAAGCCCCAGCGTCCCTGTGCATGGGATGTCTTTATTGTAAAGTGACCGGCTGGTGGAGTTCTTTCAGTGTTACCATTAGGGTTGTTTCAGCAGATCTTTTTAACGGATCAGGGGTGAGTACTCTTTCATCCAAGTTGTGGTCCTGATTGGGCTCTTTGCAGTGCCCTGGATCGTATAAATAACGACTAACTAACTAGCTAACCTGTCCTACAGCTAGTCCTTAATAAACAAACTAAAAATAATTAACATCACACTAATTTGAAACTAGGATATATCTTAACTATAGTAATTGACAATTAATTTGAAACTAACTTATATCTTATCTATGGTAATAGGGCGAGAAAGAGAGATAATGAAAGAGAGAGAGAGAGAGAGGGGGGAGGAAGTGAGAGAGAGAAGTGGGGTGAGGTGGGTAATACTCGGGATTGAACTCATTTGTTTCCTTGTCAAACTGCATTTCCTGCGATTGCCCTTACCATGTTTATACACCTACGTGCGGAGAAGAATATGAGAGAATGGGGATGGGGGAAGATGAAGAGGAAAGTGGTGGTGATGGTGGCATTAGTGGCTTGCAGGGTTGCACCAAATAATGGTTTTCTTTGTCAAGGTTCATTTTCTGAGATAGTTCTAACTCTGCGTACACGAGTACCTGTTGAGAGAGAGAGAGAGAGAGAGAGAGAGAGAGAGAGAGGGGATAAAGGTGGGGGTGGGAGTTAGGGTGGGAGGGGAGGGGAGGAGAGAGGGATGAAGGGGGAGCATGCTCTCAGGCTCCATAAACAGGCGTAAGTTCTGTACTGTCAGGCACCGCATTTCAACACCGCATTTCCTCATTTTCCTTCTTCGAGGCGTCTCGCTTACCTTTTGCTCCGCGAAAAGGTTAAGTGTGCAACACGAGGCTTTTAAAACACTGTCCGGTTACGGGGATAACTTTTTTATAATCGCAACCAATTTATAGCTATGCAACCTATAGGAGTACCCGATTTACTGCCTTGCTGACAGTTTATTGCTAGGAAGGTAAACATCAGCCCTCTACTGCTATGATATTTTATGAAGAGAACACTATTAATGAACATTTTGTTCGAGGACTACCTGGGACGTCAATGTTTGCTCGACTACCAGCTCGACGCTAAACCTTTACCTGCCACGCGAAAATGTTTCACCTTAACAACATTACAAAATGTCTCAATATTAATTCAATTTTAATTAAAATTGTTTTCAACGTCTGTTCACATATGCGACTTTAGACCACACATTTATTTCCGCACATGGATACAAAACATAATTATATAACCACATCTAGCAATTTAAAGTTGAACCATATTCCCCCCCCCAAAAAAAAAAAAAAAAAAAAAAATTCCACCCCCCCTCCCCCCCAAACAACAACAACGAAACATTTACTCAGTAAAAACCATTAACAACATGAAAAATTATTCCTTCAATTTAAGCACGTTCAATTCTGAAGACAACACTTGTTAAACGAACATGATATAGAGGTCTATTGTATATATTTAGTTTCATAAAACAAAAAAAAACCACACAACTAAACTACTAAACTTTGCGAAATGTTGTCCCCCTTAACAATATGTAACAAAAATTGTCTTCAATAAAGAAAGACAAGCAAAAAATGTTAAAAGAGATAAATTACACCAGATGAAAAGTTTGTCTATATAGGTATATCGGAAAAAACGCTTCGTCAGGAGTTATAAGGCAACTGATGTATAAAATCCACACCACAAACTAATATTGTGTACACAGCACAGAGAAGAAGTCATTTTCATACTAACCCGAACAATTGTCCTCAACACTTTAAAATCAGTTACACGTACAACAGTCACTAAAAACTCGGTGCACTGGACCTTACGGACGGTTCTAAATGTAGATAATAAGTGAAACACTTCCTCGCGGAGTCTAGCTGAGGTTTACCTTACTCGGCGAGTCTCAGCGACGCTGTTTGATTAAGTGATGAACAGATTTGATTTAAAGTGTTGTGAAGTAAGGTGGATTGTTTTGTGTTTTTTTTTTTTCAAGTTAATAGTGAATAATACTCCCAGCCAAGATAACAGCACATAATTTAAACTGTTAATCTGGTCACTGGTAAATCTTTCTTATTTTTCCAATCACGTTAGTAGCGCAGAAACAGCTTTATCTAAAGAGGGTTCTAAAAATGCGTTGTCCAACGGTACTGATTTATAATGTGGAACTATTTATATTCATAGTGCCGACGATACTTTTTTTTCCTTTAAGAAAATGTTAAGGCCAGTTTAAACTGGCATTTGAGAACCATTGACATTTAAGAATGTATTGTCTGTAAAATGTTCCGTTTTTTTTTCTTTTGGATTTTTCAAGTGATAATGGGGCGATTTTTAATGTTGGTAACGTGACACGTTTTCAGCGTCAAGTTGATATTTGAATAAATCATTGGCATTTAAGATAATCCTCGGCGAAGAGCTGGTTTATCAGTATAGTCTTCTGATGTTAAAATTTTGAGGAAACAGTTGTTAATGTTGTTAGGAGGACAAACTTTTCAGATGGTAAGTAATAGCGTTAAGCTGGTTAGTCATGCAAAAAAAATAATGACATTAGTTTTTGAAAGTTAGTCTTCTTCAAAATGTGTGTGTTCCGGTTCCACTGGAATCCTCTGCACTGTCGGTGTCTCTTCAAGAAAAAAAAGACCGAAAATGCATCTTTTTGCCTCCGATTGAATCAATTTTTGCCAAGCACTATTTTGATTCTCTGTCTACGTTAAACTTCTAGTTCTATGTTCTGTCTATTAACTTCTTATTCCACCAGACGTTTTACTGTCCTTATGCGCTACGAGCATGCTTCTGGACGGATACTTGCGCTTTAAAAGGGAACGTCGTCATTATTATAATTATAATTATAATTATAATTATTATTATTATCATCATTATCATTATCATCATCATCATCATCATCATCATCATTATCATCATCATCATCATCATCATCATCATCATCATCATCATCATCATCATCATCATCATCATCGTGTCAGCTATGGACATTTCCATTGTTATAAATTTATTCTAAGGGTAGTCTTGTTGCATATGCCATTTATGTGTTCTCGTTACTTGTCTTATTTATAATTTATACTTTGGTTTAATCAAACTATAATCGGTCAGAAGGTTTGCTTCAATTTAGTCCGATAATACTGTATATTATTGCACTGATAAGAACAGTCATAATAGTAGGCCTAAACACTTAAACAGGCCGTTGGTATTCCTGATGGTAATGTCCGTCACACGAACATGGCTGTCTGGCACAGTGACAGGAAAACGACAGATAATGCCTTGGTCAGCTTAGTGCCAGCGACCTTAAACACCAAGAGTGAATCCACTTCTGCCGTCTGAAGACAAAATGAAATAAGATCATCGACGCTTGTTTTGGAGAGGATTAGCATTTTTCACCTGAAAATAACGCAAAGCGAGAGTAGCGTGTTTAGTTATAAGAATATTGGCATTTTGTTTCTGGATGAACTTCTTTAATCTCTTTGTAATTTTAATGACGTACTTGTCTGGTTCTCGCAATCTAATGTCTTTCAAACATCACTCTGAAGAATATACATGTCATATGAAATGTACAAAAAAATTCAAATATTTCATAAAAATGGACTATAGTTGTTTTGTCATCATACCGTTGCACTTACTGTATCGTTCAAAGGTACAGGCTTTTACCGTCTTCATCTCTTCCTCCGTTAAGGAAGAAAGGAGCCAGAGACCTCCATTTTTTCAGGGTCAGCGCCATGAGTGCTGGGCTCCAAACAACATATCAAAGCTGCCTGGACAGTTCTGTCCATCTCCCTTCCCATCACTATTCACACTTTTCTGCTATCCTATGCACCAACGGGAATCCCCTCAATGAAACATACTTCCGGTTTTTTTTCTCCGCGTGTTTTAGTGAGTTATTTCCAAATATTCAAGAATAATAACATGTGTCTGGCCACCTGTATCGTACCCTCACATATTTTTATTTTTTTTTGCTGCAGTTTATTATCCCTTTCTATCGCCAGTAGCGCGCCTAAACCCTACCTACCTAACATTATTTGTGAATTTTTGAAAAATATTCGGAAAAAACATAACGCCCAGAAGCTGGCTCGAACCCACACCTGTCAGGCGCCATCGGTTTCTGGCTTGTGGACAAGGCAAGTTAGTCCCGCCTTAGCCCACTTGGCCACAACGCTCGCCTAACACAGTCAGTTACTTCGTGTTTTGTGAAGGTTGCGACGGCGAAGCTATGGAAAACTACAAGAGTCTTCAGGTCCTGTTTCACTTTCTGTCGATGATCGACGCACCTCCGAAGTCGCCACAAATACAGGCCTCTACGATTGTTTTTTGCATCCTTTCACTGAGCATGTACTTCCTCCCCCTTTTTTATACTTATCCCACTCGTTTTCTGGCTCTAACAATCGTCGTTTTCGGCAATTTGCCATATTTAAAAGTCACGCATCAAGCTTTGATAGAAGCAAAACAAGCTAGACCGGAACTTGGTTTCATGCTAACCTCGTTTTAATTTATAATGGCGATACCCACGAGTTTTTATGAGAGGTGCCGGAAAGTTGTGAATAAGGTACATACTGCGGCATTCATGTATCTGAATAACATGACCGTACCGTTTGTGCATCCCTTTACATGTGAGAGTATTTTTATTAAGGAGGAATAGGTACACACCAAACAGACTTGTACCAAACTATTGTGATGGCTTTGACTATTTTGCCTGTTCTGTAAAACTTCTGAGGTTCATGTGTGCTTACAGTGTCCTGTTCCGTCTTCATCATCATCATCATCATCATCATCATCATCATCATCATCATCATCATCATCATCATCATCATCATCATCATCATCATCATCATCATCATCATCATCATCTCCTTCCTCTTCTTCTTCTTCTTCCTCTTCTTCTTTATTCATCTTCCCTCTTCTTTGCTTCTTCGTATTTTTGTTTCTTCGTCTTCCTCTTCCTCCTCTTCTTCTTTGTCTTCTTTGTTTTCCTCGTCTTTTTCTCCTTCCACTTCGTCTTCTTCTTCGTCTTCTTCTTCTTTGTCGTCTTCTTTATTCTTGCGGACCTGCAGCTAACGACTTCTGCAGACAAAGGAGTTAACGGCTACTAAGTTTTCTAGAAGCAAACTTTTCTTTGAATCATTACATATAGGCCTACCTCTCTCCTCTGTGACGAGACCAGTGCCGCAATACAATCAACCAACATAAACACAATTGGTATAATTAATTATAACAATTAATTATTATGCCAATGACACCAATTTATTTCATTCATACAAATGGAATGAATGCTTTACATTGCCATTGTAGTTTGAACTTCAAATTAGTTAATTATCCGATTTCAAATCGTTATTCAAAATTACAGTAAACCACCACATTCGTCTCCTCACTACTACATCCTTCACACTAATATAAAAAATTATTTATATTTAATTTTTATTACATAACCAATACATATCATCGTTTAATAATATTGTTGCATTTATGGGACAACATTTTCAAATAATAAAACAAGTGTTTACCTGCAGACACAGCTGCGAGAAGTCCACACCATCTACCTCTAGTACAGTCAAGAAAAGAATGACTAAGCTTATATTGTTTTGAATGTACATTAGTGAGAGGTCATGTGTTCAGCTCAACCAACCACAATTTAGCTCTCACAGCAGCTACCAATATCTAACACGAAACAAGAAAACAAACTAACAGTAAAATAACGTCATCGGACATGACACGAATAATTATAAAATACCGGTCCGTGACGCTCTTGTCTGTCTGTCTGTCTCTCTTTCTCTCTGGTCCGCATTGTTGGCCATCCGCTTATTCTTCTCAAGGTCACTTCTGATCGTTTGTATAACTATATTTATATTAAGCTTACATTCTTTCTTTAGTAAGAGTGCGTCTGTGTGTATGTGTGTAAGTGTGTGTGTATATTTGCGCGTGTATTCGTGAGTGCGTGTGTGCGCGTGTGTGTATGTGTACGTATGTCCTTGTGTGTGTATACGTATGTGCGTATGTATGAATATGTATGTATGTATTCGTGTGTATCTGTATTTGAAATTCCGCGCGTGCTCGAACGTACAACGTCTGTGTATGTGTTCAGTCTTTGCGCCGCACATTACTATTGTTATTACATATGTCTTTTGAGTTTTTGTGTTTTTATGGTTCCCCTCTCCCTCCCTCCCCCTTGTTTTGATCCCGGGGCAAAATTAAAGATATGCAAGCCTATATACTGTTTGCTTTTCCCATAGTATTTTCTCACAATGTTTTTCACAAGGGAAGAAAAGCTGATTAATTTGACTGTATCGATAACGATAACAAGACTGGCAGGTAGGTTATGCAGCTTTTGTTTGCTCACTGGTTCATAAAGTGTCTAGTTGATTGGCTGCTTGTTTCCACGGCTCCGCCGGCGGTAGAAACTCTTGGATAAGAGAGGGAAAATCTTGAGACCATCGATCAAAGTGCCAGACACTTGGTGGTTTTGTCTGATGTGTTAATTAGGTGTGGAAACTCAGTGTTCCATAGAATCAGAATCAGAATTAGAATTAGAATTTTATTGTCCCCAGAAGAAAAAAACCCACAAGGAAACTTGCGTGCAAGTTTTCATTTAAAGTCTGACCGCCCATTTATGTGATAAGTATTAGATAATTGAAATTAAACTTTTTAATGACACATTTTATTCTATAAAGACATTCACCTTCTCTTCAAAGTAGAAGACAGTATGATCCTGTTAAGGTTGAGGGGCAATCTTCATTGAAAGCATTGAGTTACGCCCTCCTTTACTACATGAACTCTTTAACTATTTAAAATCCACATTACAATCAGTCTCTAAAAGTTGTGTACTTGCAACAGAATATTTAGCAATACACTTTTACAACTTTTGCTACTTTTGGACGATACAGAACCACAAGACACAGTGCAAGGAGGTAGAAGAAGAGGGAGACCGAAAAAGAGGTGGGAGGACAACATTCGGGAATGGACTGGTTTGACACTGAGCGAAACCATCAGGGTTGCCGAGGACAGGGAAAGATGGAGTACGCTGGTTAAACGATCATTTGTGGTTCCCCTACGACCTTCGAGCTGCGGGATAGGATAGGATAGGATAGGATAGGATAGGATAGGATAGGATAGGATAGGATAGGATAGGATAGGACAGAACCACGTGTACAGAATGGCCATATTCAATTATGTGATAATTCATTTCCTTAGATAGCATGAAAAAACTTAATTTTTGATGGTAAGCGACTTAAATGTCATCTTTAAGGATGCTAAATTCGTTATATTTATTAAGAAATAAATATTTATAATAAACTAAAAAATGAAATAAATAAAATTCATTTTAACATGGACAACCTGCCCCACGCCACACTTTTCTTCTCTCCTTTCCCCCTACTTTGAATTTTTAAAACAAGAACAACACAGCCACCATTTCGATGGTATTTGTTGACTTTGCGTTTTGTTCATGGTTAATTGCTGTAACTTTTTGTTTTGAGTATAGCAGCTTTATCACACATTGTTATTGTTATTATATGTTATTGTTTTGGAGGTATTGTTTCTTCTTCTCTCGTTCTTCTGTTGTTCTTTTAGGCTAAAGTTTTGTTCACGTATGATCGGTCTTTTTTTGGAAAAGGTAACGCTTATTAATTTCTTCAGGCTTGTTCATGCTTTAAACGGATCAGTCAAATTGATATTTAAAAAAAAATACGGCTAGAGCGACAAAAGAGTTCTAGATGTTTAGCTCTCTATCTTTGTACTGGTGCCCACCATTATTATAAAACATGTTCGATCAAAGTTTGTCCATATGTTGTTTCAGAACCTTGCAATTTTCACATAGAACCAGATCTACTACATCCTGGAAAGACTTTTAGTGCTGTACTTTTAAAAAATCTTTGTTGTGGAGTCCAAAGTTACAAACATTTTTGAATCGAAGGTTCTCCACTGTTATTTCAGGACCTTTGAATTTTAAAGTGGAGTCAATTCTTTCAAAACATTACGACTTGCTCAAACAATAAAAAATGTTTTAAAAAGGAAATATGATCTTTCAACTTGGAATTGCAACGAATCTATCAAAATAATATAGACTATAGCTTGCTTGAAAGAAAGTTTCGAATAAGACTAAAATCTTTGAAAAACCAGTTCTTTCAAGGAAAGAGGAACTTTCCATTTGGAATTGAATGGAATCTATCAAATTAATACATCTCGCTTGAGAAAAAATCCTAAGAAATCGGGCCTTCAAGCTCTTTTGATGATATCTGCAGTCTGTTGTCCAGTTTAAAACCAATATTATAGAAACAAAATACTGTTAGCATCTATAGGCACGATTATATTTATACATTCTTTAGTCCACGTTTCAAACCATATCTATTAAAATAACGCTTTTTTGGGGGGGAAGGAGGGGGGATAGAAGGCGAGTAGGTGGGGCATGGATAATTTAGACAAAATTTTGTTTGCCATTAATTGTAGTATTTTCAAAGCCTTCAGTCCCGAGTGTTAAAACCATATCCCTTGAAAACAAAACGTTTTTTTTTTGTTAGGGCAGGCAAGATACGCCTTTCATGCTCAGTGGTAATAATTATTTGCCGAGCGTTAAGTCTGACCTCTATTCCCCCTTTCTCTTCCCTCCCCCGCCCTTTGGAATCAAGCAAAGACACGTACACAGGGGCGACTTACATAATATTATTGAAAGATTTGGCTAAAATGGGATAAAATTTTCCGGACTATTGACAGAACCATATAGACAACACAATGTCACGCACACATTCTTATTATTGATTTATATTTTTTACAAAAGTCCTTAAGTTCCGGCAGCGGGGTTTTAATGAAAGCCATTTAGCAAACATTCGGCCTTTCCAAGTGTAGTTCTCTGGAGTGTAATACAACTGTTACGTAATATTGAAAGACTTGGAGCTGCTGTCGTGTGAAGTTTATGTGTTTTGTGCTCCGAGATTAAATCGTGCTTGGTTTTGGTATTTTTCTAAATGAATAAGATCCAAGTAATGTGTTGTGTGTCTTGTTGATCTGTCGATTGATTTTTATTAGAGCTTAATTAAGAAATAATATGTAATGCGTAGACTATAACACTATTTTTTTTTCAAAATTCGTTCCACACAAAACCTGAACCGAATTTTGTTGATCGTTTATACTACTACTACTGCTACTACTACTACTACTACTACTACTACTACTACTACTACTACTACTACTACTACTACTACTACTACTACTACTACTTATTATTATTATTATTATTATTATTATTATTATTATTATTATTATTATTATTATTATTATTATTATTGGTAGTAGTAGTAGTAGTGGTAGTAGTTTTTATTTGTATTTTAGTTTATGATGATGATGATGATGATGATGGTGATGGTGATGATGAAGATGATGATGATGATGATGATGATGATGATGATGATGATGATGATGATGATGATGATGATGATGATGATGATGATGATGATGATGATGATGATCTTCAGTGACGTTTTTAAATAGAAGTTGACACGAAAGTCATGAAAAAAAACGAGTTTGTAAAAATAACGTACACACACACCCACACCCACACATCCACCCACCCACCCACACACACACATACAATGTGACACATAGATTTGAGAAGCAACTATGACCTTTGCCTCAAATGGTCTCCAATAGTTTGCTTGAACTCGGAACATTATCTCTGTTTTTTGTTTTGTTTGTTTTTTTCTTTATTTCGTTCTGTCGTTGGATTAAACATAATTTTATTATTATTAACGAGACAAGAAAACAAAACATGGAGGACATAAAAAATACACCAAAGCTTTTGGTAAGGCATTTAGAATGCACAGGCGCGAAAGGGCTATATAAACTTTGCTTTTCACTGCAAAAATGGTCTGATATAGTGTGGTCCAATATGAAACCTCTTTCCCGGTTTTGTAAGACATCCTGTCACATTGCGTATTTGAGACTAACCGAGGCTTTCGTTGGCCTCTCCATGGTACTAGGCGAGTTAGTGTAAATAGGCGCAAGCCTCCTGCACTTTAAATGGAATAAAACAACAACTAGGCCAGTCTCAGCTATGTTGTGTGTGTTTTTTGGTAAGACATTCTGCATCGACTCACAGCAACATGTATTTGACTTTCGCTTGCACGGCTTGTCTATATATTCAGAGTGGTCTAATATGCAATATTATTATGCCTGTTCTGGTCCCTTATTATGTATGCACTAGCTGTAGCTAAACTATGTTAAATTTGCCTCTTCGTCTGGACTTAAACACACACACACACACACAGACACACACACCCCCACACACACACAGACACACGCACATCTAATATGGAACACTTATCTATGTGTTAGGAGATATGTTCTGCATTCGTGGAACACTGGTCTTCATTGTATGGCCTGGCCTGTCTGGAAACTGGCCAAGAAAACTAAACTGCAACAACACAGATAAAAGAGGAACAGGAAACTGAAGTGATGACGATGCTGTGAAGTGTAAATAGATGGAGGTCATCTTCTCTCTATGCCTCTCTCTCTCTCTCTCTTTCCATCCTCCTTACCCACAATATAAGTGACTGCCAATTTTCACATTCATAGTATTAATAATGCTTTTCTCTTTAATCAGACTCAAAGCGCAGTGATCTGTAATCAACACGCTCACGTGCTATTAAGTACACCAATTATACATGTGTAACACAAATATGTGGTTTAAATTTAGTAGGGGAGGACGATAGTAGAACACAGAAGGGGGGGGGGAAGAAGGGGAGGAGGAGAGGGAGGACGAAGATGTTTGTGCATTTTTGAAATCCAGAGTCACTATATTATTGCAAGATTATTTCATTAACCTGTTTTGTAAAGTTGTTGTTGGGGACGGGTGGGGGGCGGGGGGTGGGGGGTGGAGGAGGTGCAGTAGCTTCAGATATGGGAAAATGACACTATTAGGGAGCACAAAGATGGTTGAAAGTATGAGTATGCCGTAACTAGGCAATCCCCGCTAAACAGGCGACCTTCTAAGCTGGCTAAGTGTCAGAGATCTATCGAGTAGGATGGGTGTAGGCGTAAGCCATTAAGAGGCTCTGACGCTCAGATTGATGTCAGGGTCACTTCCGGGCCGACTAGTTCTATTAGCTTAGTAACAAACAGCCCGATAGCGGCAAAGAAACGGCGTTGGGGGACGCGGTACGTACTGACATGATAAATTACACTGTTAATGTTGCAAAGACAGTTAGTAAGATGGTGACTTAGCGTTAACTGAAAGGTAGAGAAGGAATAAAACGTATAGACCTACGTATACGTATACGTACAGTTAAAAAAAAAGCTTGATCAGATAAAGCGGCTTGAAGAAATAGATAAAACCAGGCCTTCGGACAGAACTCTTTTGTGGGACCGGGTAGCTCAGTTGGTAAGAGCGTCTTGCTAGTAACCGAAAGGTCGCTGGTTCGAATCCCGGATTGGTCAACGTGTGATCATATTATTTTCCCCTTTACCAACAACTGGCCCGCTGGTGTCAGTATAAATCGGTCCAGTAGTCACCTATATGCGAAAGTGTCGTGTGACTATAATCTACAAACAACAACAACAACAGAACTCTTTCAGTGGGCGAAGATGGAGGTTCGGTACGCCATGCGGAGTCTGAGACCCTCATCAAGATTTAATAAGAGGTCCAAAGGCTGTTAGCCTATATCCCGAACTATGCTATACTATGATAAGGGGGGGTGCAATAAAGACCCACCTCAAAGTAGAGAGAGGGCCAGTTCAAAAGTTCTATGTCGGTGTTGTTGCTCTGACTTTAGTGCTAGTTTTTGTGTGTTTTTTTTTTGTTGTCACGGACAGATTGGACTGACAGACACAAACTAACCAGACGCAAACATCCAGACAAGCGGACACGCTGACAGTCGCATTAAAAATATGCCGCCACTGCAATAGCACAGATAAAGAGGTACAAGGAAATTTAAGTGCTTGTAGATCATTCCAGCTGACAAACGCATCGGCTATAGCATGTGTAAGTAGTGCTAAGAGGAAAGAAAGATGGTTTAGGAAGGAATGCGAATTATTATTATTATTATTATTATTATTATTATTATTATTATTATTATTATTATTATTATTATTATTATTATTATTATTCTTCTTATTATTATTATTATTATTATTATTATTATTATTATTATTATTATTATTATTATTATTATTATTATTATTATTATTATTATTATTATAGATTGTATGTGTGTGTGGGCGTGTTTGCGTTTGGGTGCGTGTGCGAGTATGCGTGTGCGTGCGTTAGCGTGCGTGTGCGCGAGCATGTATGCGTTGGTGTGTTTTACCTTTTTTTTAAATTTCCAGATATATGGAAGAACTGAATTTGGGCAAACTTCATGGAAACATTACATAAACTACTGTAGTGGCCTACCTCTCGTGCCATCAGATTTACTCTACCGCAGAGATCAAGTTCAATGGGGAAACATTACATAAACTACTGTAGTGGCCTACCTCTCGTGCCATCAGATTTACTCTACCGCAGAGATCAAGTTCAATGGGGAAACATTACATAAACTACTGTAGTGGCCTACCTCTCGTGCCATCAGATTTACTCTACAGCAGAGATCAAGTTCAATGGGGAAACATTACATAAACTACTGTAGTGGCCTACCTCTCGTGCCATCAGATTTACTCTACAGCAGAGATCAAGTTCAATGGGGAAACATTACATAAACTACTGTAGTGGCCTACCTCTCGTGCCATCAGATTTACTCTACCGCAGAGATCAAGTTCAATGGGGAAACATTACATAAACTACTGTAGTGGCCTACCTCTCGTGCCATCAGATTTACTCTACAGCAGAGATCAAGTTCAATGGGGAAACATTACATAAACTACTGTAGTGGCCTACCTCTCGTGCCATCAGATTTACTCTACCGCAGAGATCAAGTTCAATGGGGAAACATTACATAAACTACTGTAGTGGCCTACCTCTCGTGCCATCAGATTTACTCTACCGCAGAGATCAAGTTCAATGGGGAAACATTACATAAACTACTGTAGTGGCCTACCTCTCGTGCCATCAGATTTACTCTACAGCAGAGATCAAGTTCAATGGGGAAACATTACATAAACTACTGTAGTGGCCTACCTCTCGTGCCATCAGATTTACTCTACCGCAGAGATCAAGTTCAATGGGGAAACATTACATAAACTACTGTAGTGGCCTACCTCTCGTGCCATCAGATTTACTCTACCGCAGAGATCAAGTTCAATGGGGAAACATTACATAAACTACTGTAGTGGCCTACCTCTCGTGCCATCAGATTTACTCTACCGCAGAGATCAAGTTCAATGGGGAAACATTACATAAACTACTGTAGTGGCCTACCTCTCGTGCCATCAGATTTACTCTACCGCAGAGATCAAGTTCAATGGGGAAACATTACATAAACTACTGTAGTGGCCTACCTCTCGTGCCATCAGATTTACTCTACAGCAGAGATCAAGTTCAATGGGGAAACATTACATAAACTACTGTAGTGGCCTACCTCTCGTGCCATCAGATTTACTCTACCGCAGAGATCAAGTTCAATGGGGAAACATTACATAAACTACTGTAGTGGCCTACCTCTCGTGCCATCAGATTTACTCTACAGCAGAGATCAAGTTCAATGGGGAAACATTACATAAACTACTGTAGTGGCCTACCTCTCGTGCCATCAGATTTACTCTACAGCAGAGATCAAGTTCAATGGGGAAACATTACATAAACTACTGTAGTGGCCTACCTCTCGTGCCATCAGATTTACTCTACCGCAGAGATCAAGTTCAATGGGGAAACATTACATAAACTACTGTAGTGGCCTACCTCTCGTGCCATCAGATTTACTCTACCGCAGAGATCAAGTTCAATGGGGAAACATTACATAAACTACTGTAGTGGCCTACCTCTCGTGCCATCAGATTTACTCTACAGCAGAGATCAAGTTCAATGGAGTCATTTTGTTGCTATTCACGTGTTGCTCGATATCTCAAAAACGTTTGAAGGGATGTTGTGGAGTTTTGGTACATATGCACTACAGATCACGGGCAGTCATTCAGTAGCAGTCCGGTTGTCGGTCAGTTGGTAAGTCCGTCGCTCCGAATTAAAATTTTTTGTTGTTGAAAACACACTTTTCGGTTTATCTCCAGAATTATAACGGAACCAACATTTATCAGTTTTACTTTGCAGATACTGTAACATTCCAAGGTAAGGCTGCTGCACTCCCTTGTCATCTCCATCTTCCTATACGCTTGCGAAACATGGACCCTCACAGCAAATCTAAAACGAAGAATACAAAGCATGGAGATGAGGTGCTACAGAAGACTTCTGGGCATTTTCTATACCCAGAACATCACCAACAACGAAGTTCGACAGACTATCACACAAGCCGTTGGACAACATGATGACATGCTTACAGTCGTGAAGAAACGGAAACTCCGCTGGTATGACCACATCACCAGGGCATCAGGCCTTGCAAAAAAAGCATCCTGCAAAGCACGGTGCAAGGAGGCAGAAGAAGAGGGAGACAAAAAAGAGGTGGGAGGACAACATTCGAGAATTAACTGGTTTGACACTGAACGAAGCCATGAGGGTTGCTGAAAACAGAGAAAGATGGAGTACGCTGGTTACACTATAATCTTTGGTGCCCCAACGACCTTTGAGTTACGGGATAGGATAAGAAGGGTGGATACTGTAACTACTGCTAAGCATGTTACATTATTAGTTCCGGAGCTGTAAATCTCGGGAAATACTATTTATGGCTTTGGGCGTCTGGCATCCGTCCGTCCGTCAAGCGTCCAGCGTCCGTCCGTCCGGCGTCCGGATATGACATTTGCGCACGTTTCTCTGAAACTAATGGACGGATTTCTTTGAACTTTTGTATTTAGTTAGGAAATAGTGAATCCTACCAGAGGAATAAAACATTAGTCATTGTGACGGTGGGTCTATTGTTACTGGGCTCTGCACAATGGAATGGAACTCGTCTTTGTCTGCGGAGATCGGCTAGTGTAATCTCCCTGTGACTAATCTTAATACATTTATAAGTTTAGCTCGGTCTGTGTTAGGATGAGAGAGATAGGGAGAAAAGTGTAATAGCTTCATTGACACACGAGCTCTCGCACGGCTATGAAACATAGGTAGTCCAGCCACTTGTTAACAGTAAATATCACACATGTATTTCCTCTACTCTATACACAATTCTCTAAACACTCTATTAACTTAAATGTCCAATTTCACTTCGAATAGTCCTTGATGGATCCCTGCTACTACTGTTCTTGATATTTGCTAATGTCTCATCATTGGGCTATTTGTTCTGTCTGGCCTAATGTTGGTTTCAGGAGAGTAGACTACCGCACAGTCCTTCTATGTCAGTGTTGGTGCACGCTGTCGGTGTCACTTAACTGCAGTTGAGGTGGGTTGATGGTGTCTCCTCCTTGGTTGTAGACTATAAAGCTATCATAGCTCAGTGCTAGCTGCTCCACTGCAGGTCGAATGTCAGGGGTGACGCTTAGTGGTCGTCCTCCTGCCTCGGGCCAACGTTGCCTGCTCGTCTTTTTGACAATGTCAGGCTGTGGCTATATTAGATTGAATTGAATTTTACCCCTCCCTGCTTTAGTCCTCTGCTAGCGACCTTTCAGAGTTTGGCTCCGTCTCGTGTGAGAGTTAGGCACAGAATGACTACCTAGTGTAGTGGTCAGCAAAAGCCCGCGAAAACTAGACTACAAATGGCGCCTCTGGCGGGTGTCTCTGGCCCTACGTCAGCTGAATGATGTCACTGCCTAACTGAGCCAGCGTTAGCGTACACATGCTTAGCACACAACTGACCTGCGTCGTCTGCTTGGCATCGACTATAATTTACAAAGGCTACAGCAGGCTGAACTATTTAAGGCGAGAAGTCTTAGTGCAGGGGCCGGGGCCGGGTAGCTCAGTTGGTAAGAGCATCTTGCTAGTAACCGAAAGGTCGCTGGTTCGAATCCCGGATTGGTCAACGTGTGATCATATTATTTTCCCCTTTACCAACCAGTAGTCACCTATATGCGAAAGTGTCGTGTGACTATAATCTACAAACAACAACAACAACAACAACAACGTGCAGGGTCTAAATAGCCTTCTGTGACAGTCATGTTGGGTGATGTCATCATCGTGAGGTCTTTTTTTGAAAATTGCTGACCATCCTCCTTTGGGGAGTGTCCAGAAATTTTTACAGATTGTGACATTTTTCCTTCTTTGCAGAACGTGGCCTATAATTCCCTACTTTCCCTTTGCTTAGTTAGGATAAATCCGAGTCTCAACACCGTCAAGAAAATAAACACCTTTGAAAATGCTTATTTACGTGAGTGTCTAACAAAATATAATTATGTGACATGAATGGCTTGTCATCTTTTTCTTAATCTGCTTTTGTTTTTGTTTTTCCGCATCTGGAAGAAAAATAAAATGTGGCCGTTGCAAGCAAATATCAGCAGCTTATTTATATATTTATATATTTATTTATTTAATCACTTTTATATAGCGCTTTACAAGCTCAAGAGCCGCTCAAGGCGCTGGTTGATACAGGATGTAACTCAATCCGCCCGATGCGCCCACTTGCAGCCTTTGGGCGCATAGTCTGACGGCCAAACCACTGAGCACAATCCTGGGCGGCCGGGGATGAGGAGAAGGGACCTAGTGCATGCTGGGTGCATTTGTGTAGCCGCCACTGACCCGTCAAAGACATGAGCGTCAGGATCTTTAAAGTCCATGCGATGACCAAATAACCTAGGATGCTATTTTGCATGTTTTCGCTTTCGAGAAAAAATAACTTGCACAAATAGAAGCTCTGTTGTTCGTTTTATCCATAATGAATCTTCACATCAAGTTGAGTGAAGCCACGAATTCATTTTAAACATAGCGTAGGATCGTAAACAGCTCACACACCATACAAACAAGAGACCGAAGTAGTAGTTTAGTGTAGGAAATGAAACAAGAGACGGAAGAAGCAGTTTAATGCAGGGAATGAAAACATCTGTTATCAAAACACATTCAGCCACAACAAACACAAAAAGAACAATGTTTTAGCTTGACAGAAAATGTGTAAATTGATGAACAGTGATAACGACGACGACGACGACGACGACAAAGAAGAAGAAGAAGTTGTTGTATCAAATTTTATTCATCAGATTAACATAAGTTGTACTGATAAGAAAAGCACCACTGTCACCACTCCCTTCCCAATCTCTCTCTCTCTCTCTCTCTCTCTCTCTCTCTCTCTCTCTCTCTCTCTCTCTCTCTCTCTCTCTCTCTCTCTCTCTCTATATATATATATATATCATCTTCCAGCCTCCCTCCTCCCCAAAGTCATACTGATGTTGTTATTTTACTATGGTGGCGAAATAGGAACGAAGAAATCCCCTTTCGTTTAACGAGTTTTAAGTTGGATTTACGTTTTTGAAACATTTCATCTCTTGCTTAAGGATATACATTATTAGGAAACTAAACCCGTAAATGACCATGTACTTGTTATGCAGTAAGCGAAAGGCGTCTGATAAGCGAGATATTGCTTATTGGTAATAACACTCCCGTCCAAATCATTTAAAGCGGAAAGAGGTTTTATGTGACACATATACAAATGTTTAATAAACTGTTACATTGATCATTGTTCATTGCATGAACGTGTTTTTTTTTTTAAATAAAATTCTTTGTTTATTGTTGTGCATCAGTAGGCTAGGCACACTGGTACAAATAGAAAATAATGTAAACAACGGACAAACACGTCATAATAATTTCCGATGTCGTGCTGTTTTCTCGTATGTGCTCGAGATTAGTTGTTATTTTAATTTTATTTTAAATTGTGGGTTGACGTTCTGTTTATGATATTGTCCTAAATATGTGCCAAGTCGATTAGTGAGTTTGCATGCCCAGTATATCATCTTGCCCCCTTCTCTCACACACACACATACACGCTTACTGAAATGCCACATGTACACCCTGTTCCATTTCAGACCCTCCCCCTCCCTCCCCAACACTATCCTCCTCCTTCCCCCAACCCCCACCTCCCTCCCCGACGCACTCAAGAACGCGCGCGCGCTCACACACACTCACCAACACATATAAATACATAATAACAATGATGGTGATGATGATGACGACGACGATGTTGGAAATAGTGATGATGATAATAACAAAGCGATGACAACCCGTACGATAGGGGCAAGAAATGTTGTGAAGACGTTTTACAAACTAATATTCATAAACACAAACACACACGCACGCGGAAACACACACACACACAACCGTGTAAAAACGCCGTTGTTATGACTTTCATGAAACTCCACATACGTTGTTTTAACATTAAAAAAAAATTGATCAAAGTTTTGAAGCTAAGCCTAAAACCATACCCTAACTCTAACCTAACCCAAACCCCTAACCTTCGCTTTAACCTAACCCTAAGATTAACACAGACCTAACGGAACGCTGTTTTGACGTCAAAATAACGGGGCCGTCAAAAGAACCTAATTACGTAAGTAGAGTATAAAGGGTGTGTCAAAATAGCGTCGTTTCTAAAGCGCAACACACACATACACACGCGCTCGCACGCACTCACACACACAATATCACAAACACACCCACACACACACACACACACAAATATACACACTTTTGTCTCCTCCTCCTTCACCTTTATCTCAATTTCTTTCATCATTTATTTCGTCAATGAGTCATCAATCTTTGAAAAGATGAAAAAGGACCTGTTTTAAAATAATGTCGTCATTATTTTATATATCCAATATGGTATTAGTAGTATATTTTCTATTATTATTAATTTAACCTGAATCTTCTGGATGAAAGCGTACAAAGATAATTAATTTTCCGCAACTGTTTTCTTGACTTCTGTCTTCATTTCGATCATCGAACATCAGTTGCCTGTTCAAAATAGGAGGATTTACGTCATAGCTATTTTTAGGCTTTTCGCATTGATCAACATGTTGTGATGAGTGGTGTGTAGTTGTCTGATCTCATTGTGGCGTGGTATTGATATGAACATATTGTAACTGCGATGTAAAAAGCTGGTTGGGATGAGTCAACGATAAAACTGAACACTTGGTTTGAATTATCGATGGATTTGTTGGCTGATTGACTGGTTGAATATAGATTGACGGAATGATTTATTGCTTTAAAGCATTATTGATTTTATTTCAACGTGTTTAGCGTGTGTTTGTGTTTGTGTGCGTGTGTATGTGTGCGTGTGTATGTATATGTGTGTAAGTAGTGTTTACATGTTTTCACATCTCGGATGTCTTCTTCTTCTTCTTCTTCTTCTTCTTCTTCTTCTTCTTCTTCTTCTTCTTCTTCTTCTTCTTCTTCTTCTTCTTCTTCATCTCCTCCTCCTCGTCCTCCTCCTCCTTCTTCTGCTTCTTCTTTTTCTTCTTCTTCTTCTTCTTCTTCTTCTTCTTCTTCTTCTTCTTCTTCTTCTTCTTCTTCTTCTTCTTCTTCTTCTTCTTCTTCTTCTTCTTCTTCTTCCTCCTCCTCCTACTCTCCCTCCTTCTGTTCTATTCGTCGTTTTGTTAGGCTTCGTTTTGTCCTGCTCAGTCTAATTGAATGATCTTTGTCTTTTTTAAGGACATAATTGTTCTGCCTTGTATTTTCACGCGTGGAAATGACATCATTATAAAAAACACAAATGTACTGTGGAGTAGAGAGTGGGTAGGGGGTGAGGGCCCGGCCTGAAGAGGCTGGTCCTTGGATGGGTGACCATACTTGGAAGGCAACCACTGGCAAGAATGTAACAACCGCACAAACACACACCCAGTCCACCCACCCAGCTGTGAATGAGTGCCTGGGTCTGTGTTTATAGGGCCGGGGAAGGTAAAGTCAGCGAGGGCAAAGAGATGTGCACCGACCTCATTAAGCTGGTCCAGAAAAAAGAGGATTTCCAATCCCCTCTCTCTCTCTCTCTCTCTCTCTCTCTTTCCAACGACCCCACCCACTAACTCCCACCAACCAAGATTACGGAAATACCTTTACCTTTACTTTACAGATTTAAAGTTACTTAACCGAGTTGCAAGTGTGAGAAGACTGTTGACCCCTTGACAGGGCAATGACTGAGATAGTTTACCTACATGGCTTTGAACTACCCACACCACACCACTCATTCTCATCGCCTCCACCCTCAGCCTTATCCCTAATTGCAAATTGTGTTCAAACTCCTTGACATTTTAACTCTTTTTTGTGTTGTAAATACAGGTCTTAATGTTTGTCGGTGACTTGACAAGATATATTTTCACTATAGCAATAGAAGGTCACAACACACGTAACAGAAATATATAGTTGTATTCAGTACGAGATGGTGTTCTGTGACTACTACTTATGCAGTATAGTACTAATATATGATTAAGCTCATCAGTCATTCTTCAACAGACCAGAAGTTGGGCCCATATCAGGTACTCGGCCCGATAAATCAAGACAAAACAATGAAAGTCAACCCACTCGAGATGTCAGTCAGTGTTTTCTTAACAACACGATCTCGTCTCTCCAAATATACTGATTGTGCGAATGTGCCTAAGATGGCATATGAAGTGGAAGTGAAACTCGCAATGACTTTATGATTAGACATCTGAAGACTGCAGTGACTTTCACGCCTGACATATTGTCTAGTACATAATTTGCAAGGATGTACAAGATGTACATGCACAAGACAGGCGCGCCAAAAAGGTGGAAATTAGCATCTTCACTGACTATCATGGCTATGAAACTGTATAACAATACAGTACAATACAATACACTACAGTACAACGCTACACAAGTGCTGGACCCTAAAAGCTATGAAACTGTATAATAGTAAGTAATACAGATGGCTATGAAACTATATAGCAATACAATACAATACAATACAGTACAACGCAACACAAGTGCTGGACCCTAAACGGTGCAGAGTTCCCTTGCGTGCTCTCTGTCTCTGTCTCTGTTTCTCTCTGTCCCCCTCTCTCTCTCTCTCTCTCTCTCTCTCTCTCTCTCTCGCACACACACACACACACAAACACACACACACACACTAAATGAATACCTAGTTTCAAAGAAATGCTTCCATTAGTTTCAGAAAAAACTACGCGAAATAAATAACTGCATTAAAAAATAAAAACAATTACGTCACAATGATGACGTCAGTCAGTATACGTAAGTTCTGAATAAGGCTCAACTCATCTGTACACTCTCATTACATATAAAGTTTAAAGGACATTTTTTTTTTGTTTTTAAAGGTGATGTCATCACGATTACGTCACTCGATGTGCATAATTTGGGCTTTACGTTGGAGGCATAGATAACGTCTAAGTATAAACCAAATTTGAACCAAATCCCTGCAGTAGTTTGGGAGAAAATAAGATTAGCAAAAGAACTACAATTTATGACGTCACCATGTTGACATCACACGATGACGTCACTCAGTAAACCATAGTTACGCTCCACTTTTTTTGCATACAAAGTTTAAAAAAAAATTAAATGTTATTTTACAAATTTACGTCACAATCGATTTGCATAAGTTTGGTTTTAACTTGGAGGCACAGGTAAAGTCTAAGTATATACCAAACTTGAACTTAATTCCTCCAGTAGTTCGGGAGAAAATAGGATTAGAAGAAAAAAAAAACACACACTAAATTATGACATCATCATGATGACGTCACCCAATATGCCTTTTTTTTCCCCCTCTGGTTGGGTTCACCATTTGCTAACTAAATATCAAGTTTCAAAGAAATCCGTCCATTAGTTTCAGAGAAAAGTGCAGAAATGTCACCTCCGGACACCGGACGAATAGACGCAGGGCGGACGTTGAACGTTAGACAGTAGTTTCCGAGCTGTACAGCTCGGGAACTAACAAAACAATGCAATACAACTTTATTGTCCCATAAAATCCAGAAATGTACCATTTTAAAACAAATAAAATAAATAAACATGAATGCAGGTTAAAAATGTTGGTGCACCGTGATTGCACATTACAAATATGTGAAGTGGGAACTGTACCGAAATATATTTAAAACTCAGCGCCAGTGGGAACCTTATATCTCCGTAACTTTTTGAAAATTTATTTTATTTTATTTTTTTCTTTTAAGGAAAAGCAGCAAAGCGGCCCCAAAAGAAGATGAAAGAAGCCGGAGTTTGTCTACAGAAGAAGAAGAAGAAGCGAGCGTTGTGGCCAAGTGGGCTAAGGCGAGGCTAACTTCCTTGTCCACAGGCCAGAAACCAATGGCGGCTGACAGGTGTGGGATCGATCCAACATCGGGGCGTTATGTTTCTCCTAATATAAAATATTTACTTTCGACTCGGTCAACGCCTCGGGGGTTTTCTCCGGGTACTCCGGTTTGCTCCCCAAGCAAAATTTCAAAAACACAACTAATATTAGGTAGGTTGGGTTTGGGCGCAGCCGCAGGCTGCGACTACGCCTTCCCCATGGGAGGTGGCCCAGAAGTTCCCGATAAAAGAGGAAATATTACTAATTTTAGAAAAAAAGAAAAGAAAAAGAAGAAGAAAAAGAAGTTATGGCTGCACAAGAAAAAGGGTGAGAGGATGAGGACGAGGCAGAGAAGGAGGAGTAGGAGGAGAAGTTATGAATTTATGGCTTGATAAATTACCCTTCAGACGTTTTGCGAAAGTGTCATAACTACACGTCAGCCCTTCAGGGAATACCTCAACCATCTCACGCCTAATCATGTTTTGTTTAAATAAAACAAAAACACAAATGTGTTTTTAGGATTGCACGTTTGTCACTGGACCCTCATTCATAATTACTCTGACTCCGACCGAGTTAATACATGTAAAATAGGCCTATATGTAATTGTTGAACATATAGGCCTAGTGTTGCAGCGCGTGTTAAACCTTGGGTTGCAATCATAATCAGTCTCATGTTTTATGATAGTTGACTCTCCTATATATACTAGAGGTGGCCTAGATGTTGCTCTGAGTCTATATTTCTCATAACCCCCTTCACTACTTATTTGATTGTATGTCACACTATACAGGATATATAGTTGGTCTTCTCACAGCTATATCCTAACTTTCACACGTCTATCGGTCTACTAATAGTTTTAGCGTTCCAAATCGGACCCTTTATCTCAAGTTTGGGGTACTACACTTTGTACATAATACACTAGGTGGCAAGAATCTTAATGCAAGCAAGTTGTTTTGCAGTGTTGTTGATGGAATAAAACCAATAATTGATAGCATTCAAAAATGTACGCTAATAAGAAACAAAATGATAAACAAACTAAAACAATTGCCAGTTTACTGTGAATATATATGTAAAGCCATGGTCACACAGCACTCCACGTCTTAATCACGTACAAAAAGTTCGGAAAATCTGGTGGACGTGGTCGTGCGTGGTAATTTTCGGTCAATTTTGGTTTGGCGGTGCTTTGGACGGCTGAATCACGGCCAAAGCGCGTCCAAAATTTGTTACCCGTGGAGTGGACGTTGTTGTTCGCGTTGATGTCGAGGTTAAGACGAGCTACGGTCGAGGTATAGACGTGGCAGGACGCGGGGAGAAATCTGAACGGCATCGGACGCGGCAAAAAGTTTTGAACTGCTCAAAATTTTAGCCCGCGCACAACCACGGGTAACACACGCGGTAAAGACGTGCAACAAACGTGAAACACGCGTGGTAATACGTGTTACGGCAGTGATTAAAACTTGGGGAGACGCGGTAAGACGCGAAAGTTTAGCGTTCAGTCACGGCCAGAGCACGGTCATTGGACGCATGTACCGCGTTGGAATCACGGGAAATAGCGTGTGTTTAGCGGCTTTATCACTGACAAATGGATTTTTCCACGTACATAGCACTACCTAACGACGTCTCGAACACGTTCGAAAGACGTCCTGATCACTGCCTAATCACTTCTGTATCACTTCTGATTTTCTTAGACCTCGGCACGTGCAGTGTCGCCTTTTTCCCTCTCGTGAACATGTGCAAATTTATTTTTAGGCTTACACGTGGCTGGACGTGGTTGCAGTGCTTCAGCAGTGGAACAGCCGCCGACGGCCATACCCCGTCCAAAGCACGGCCAAACCAAAATTGACCGAAAATTACCACGTACGACCACGTCCACCAGATTTTCCGAACTTTTTGTACGTGATTAAGACGTGGAGTGCTGTGTTACCGAGGCAAGATCTTTGCCGCGCCCGATGCCGTTCAGATTTCTCCCCGCGTCCTGCCACGTCTATACCTCGACCGTAGCTCGTCTTAACCTCGACATCAACGCGAACAACAACGTCCACTCCACAGGTAACAAATTTTGGACGCGCTTTGGCCGTGATTCAGCCGTAAATGGCTGTGTGACCATGGCTTTAGACACGGCAAATTGTATTCCATAAAACAACAAAACCAGCAGTAAAACCACATGCAATTAAATACATAAACGATCATCTATGGTGCCCCAACCGACCTTCGACTTATGGAATTAGGATAGGATAGGAATATTTTTAAAGTTTTCATCGGAGCCCCAAACAAAGAAATTTGTGTAATAGCTGAGCTTATTAATATAAATAAGCCTATGCTCTTTTAAAAAATGGTTTTAAATACGTCCATAATATGATGATGATAATGATGATTGTCACGTCCCAACTGCCTCAACAGAGGTTCGACATGTGTGCTCTTTCACACGAGAAAAAAAACCCAACACCTAAATAAACTCTAAAAGACAAGACCAGAAGTAACAAGACAATTTCTTTATTTCACACACTCATTCGCACTAAAAATTAACTCCCTTTATCCCACTTCCCAACCAACCAACCCTCAATCCCACTAATAAAACCCCAAACTAATACATAAACAATTCGCTCAAAATAATAATGATAATTAAATCAAAATGGAAAATGACTAACTACGAAATGTACAAAAGATTTATAATAATTATGGCTGAAACAGCTTACTGACAACGAAATAAATACACAGTAAGCAACTGCTTTAAATCTTTATAAATATTCAAACTTTGTTCCACTTAAACTTCAAATAGATACAACAAGTCTTTTATATTATATAAAATGAATGAGAAAATTTATCCTTTATGCAGAATAGAAGTTGTAAGAAATAATCTAAATTATTAATTAACTAATATCTGGCGAAATAATTCCCCCAGACAAAACTATACAATCACAGGGTTACTTAATCTAGTAGGTAATATTACTCAACAACGTTTATCAATCAATTCAAATTAAATATATCTCAATGTGCTGTAATTTATAATTTATCACATGTAAAACAATTATCGTTCCTCACAACAGATTATCATTGGTTATAGTTATTTGTTGTGTATGGTGGAGTGTGTGTGCGTGTGCTTTATAAACGAAATAAAGTTCCTTGGGCGAATACCACAACCTTCGCAACCGAGGTTGACACACGGAAAACACGGCGTAATAGGCCGAGGCACACAAGCTTCACACCAGCAAGGTTTCAGCACACCATCAATGATCTGCTCTAGGGTTTTGGTGTTGAATTTGTTGGTACATCTACAACAATACATACAAGAATACGCAACCATTAATAATTATATTACAATATACTGCACAAGCATCCCGCTATCGGAATGGTTGTCTCCCTTTCCACATCCTTACTCATCTCTCATATACATTCACAAACACCTCCTTTCTGTCATCTCTTCGCTACATAACAGCGAATTCTTTTATATCAGTTTATAATTATTTAATTTATAATACATTTTAGAAAATTCTCTCTCTCTCTAGGTATTTATGTAGCACATAATATGAAACATAAAATCGAATTAAGAAAACGTAATTAACTATTCATTCACACTGCATGCATAACCCAAACCCCCGAACGCTATGGCCAACTGAGAAATTGAGGTAAAAAACTTACGGCTACCAGTGGATTCTCCGGCCTGTTGACAAAGACACACAATGACTGGACAAACACACAGGCACGGAATGTTAGGCAAGGTGATATACAGGCACAAGAAGTCCTAGACGGAGTCACAGGTCACCCGACGTTATACGTAGATAACTCAGATTTCACCGAGAATACACAGTAGGTATTCTAAACAGCTTAGAAAAGTTCCAGTTAAACAAACACTTCCAAAGTGTTCCCAAAACAGTCCTCCTCTTCCGACAATAGGCTCTTTTTCGTTGACGGTCTGATCTGTACGACCCACAGACAAAGTCACTAACTGGCACCTTGACCCAACTTGGATCCGTTGATTCTGGCTACAAAAGCGATATGCAACTGTTACTGCTCCCTATCAAAATATACAGTGCAAGGGGTTTTATACGATTATCTAAGAATCTTCTAGAATTTACTTGTTTTAATCATAACTCATTCCCTGCACCGTTCGCGATTAGAGCACGCATTTCACACATAGAATATCGCATGGCAGCAATTAATCTTCTCAATAACAAAATAGCCAACTATGCTGTTTTTTCTAACATAGTGCGTTCCGCACGGGCGCAAAACATTCGCTACTTTTATTAATTATAAACCTAATTAATTTATTCTGATTCTCTCCCCTTGACTACCGTAACTTTTAACCTCTATGTACAGGCTGATGATTAAACTATATACATAGGCGCGCGACTGCAAACTGCGTAGCGTGACAATGATGATGATGATGACGATGATGATGATGATGATGAAGAAGAAGAAGAAGAAGAAGAAGAAGAAGAAGAAGAAGAAGAAGAAGAAGAAGAAGATGATGATGATGATGATGATGATGATGATGATGATGATAATGATGATGATGACGATGATGATGATGACGATGATGATGTTTTTGTTGTTTGATTTTAATGTTTTTGTGATGTATGCAAGCATAGACAAGCCAGTGTGTTTGTTAATCCGCCTTCTTCTTTTTCTTCTCCAAATGTCTGTTTGACTTAAAGGTGGGGGTGGGTAGGGATATGGATAGTGTTGGGAAGGGGGGGGGGGAAGGGAGGGAAGGGAAAACGTTTAGTCGCGACCACTTGTCATCGAAAACTTGAAATGTTGTAGCTCTTCTTGCACTAGACCTTAATCGTGAGACACCACAACACGTGTCCCTGGACCCCTGCAATCTTCTTATTACCTGGCAACGTAGGCCTACGACGGCTCAATTATTGAATTCCAACCCATGCCCTGAAAGTGTATAACTAAATGATTGATTTTGATCACTTAATAACCCAAGATATTGACTCAGCTTCCCTTGGTCTCCTCATACCACGGTGTATCTATCATCTTGATGCAGACTTGAACAATTCCACCGTTACTCATTTCGTTGTCGTCATGGCTATAATTATCTGGACGAATGTGAGCGTACAATAATGACAAATTAATTATACAACTATGAGAGCTAGCCTCAGACGTCAGCTTCAATCAGAAAAAGAAACCCAACTGTCGCGAGTGCCGGCCATAGCCTTTATACCGTGGTAGCGCAATGCGTTTGTATCGATCGTTGAAAAGTAAGAAAAACTGTTGACTCACCGGGGTTTTCCGCCAGTCATATTTCCGTTGCCAGAAACGACCTCATAAACTCTTTCCGACAAGGGAAAAGACACGACGCTGCGAAGACCCCGTGTTAAAACATTTACATATATGAAACACTTTAACACTTGAAGGCAAGGTCCTCTCTGTCTCTCTGTCTATGTCTCTCTCTCTGTCTATGTCTCTCTCTCTGTCTCTCTGTCTCTCTCTGTCTCTCTGTCTCTCTCTCTCTCTCTCTCTCTGTTTTATTATCTATACCAGTTTGCTCAATGTTTCCAATGCCTTTAGTAAGTGTCACGCTTAAAAATGAAAAAAAATATTGACTATTGCACAGAGTGATTAAATGTTTTATCGCATCAATTTAAAAAAAATCAAGTGTAGGCCTTCCTAAATTGATTGGGTAAAAATTTTTTTTGAAATATTTAAATTACGCTGACTGAACGTATTTAAAAAAAAAATTAAACGAACTTTCGTTTTATCAACGTCAGTCATGCTTCATTCTGCTGAAAACGTTGAATGAAAGTGAAACGCGAAAGTGGATATATTATATCTTTCTATAAAATTTTCCGTGTGTGTGTGTGCGCGCGCGCATGTACAAGCGTGCGTACGTGTATGCTTGCTTGCCTACGTATATTTTATATGGTTGTTGCACCAGTCATCATAATACAAACTTGTTCCCCCTCCAGAGACATGCCCGAATGATAAATATTTACCTGAAGTAGGAGTAACGTTTTAGTATGTGATATAATTTGTGGTAGTCACGACGACAATTCATTCATTCATTCATTCATTCTTCTTCTTCTTCTTCTTCTTCTTCTTCTTCTTCTTAAAAGGTAAAGGTAATCCCATAGCCTTGTGGCCGTATGGGGAGCGTGATGTTGGAGATCACACTTATCTTGGGCCAGCGTAATGAGGGTGATGCCCAACTCTCTCCCTCGCTGCTTTACCCTCCCCACCCTCAAGAGAGTAGGTACTCAATCACAGTTGAGTCAACTGGGGGCGTTGTTATTTGTCGCTTCACGCCTTAGCGGTCACCCATCCAAGTGCTAACCGCACCGGACGGTGCTTCACTTTCGACACAGTAGCGAGTGCTCCAACCACTGCACTATCCGACACCCCTTATTATCTTATTATTATTATTATTATTATTATTATTATTATTATTATTATTATTATTATTATAGTGAATGAAAATTAACAAGAAGAACAAAGGAAGAAGAGGAGGAGCAGAAGACGATGATGAAGAAGACGAAGAAGAGAGATGATGGTGAATATGGTGACGACGACGATGACGATGACGACGACGATGACGATGATGATGATGATGATGACGACGATGATGGTGGTGATGATGATGATGATGATGATGATGATGATGATGATGATGATGATGATGATGATGATGATGATGATGATGATGAAAAAAGGGTGCACGCCATAGGAAGAACCAATACATCATATAATTTACAACAACACAACAATGACGTGGATTATGTGAAAAGAGAGGAGGGGAGCTAGAACAAGAATGTTTATAAACAGGATTTGAAAGGGTGGGGGATGAGGGGGATGAGGTGAGGTGCGGTGTGGCGAGAAGATGAAAAGGGTGTGGAGGAACGCCATATCCCTGGATGAAACAAGGATGGAAGAAATTATGGGGCAGAGGATGTGATAGTATGGTTTAGAAACAAACTAACTGGGATGTCGACGTGGGTTTTGAAGCTGGAGGGTAACTTGGGGAGGATAGAAGGGGAGAGGGGTTGTAGGTAGGGGTAGGGGGTTAGAGGAGGAGTTTAGTTTCTGGTGATAAAACATAGGTTAGGCAAGAAAAAAAAGATCTATCTATCTATCTATCTATCTATCTATCTATCTATCTATCTATCTATCTATCTATCTATCTATCTATCTATCTATCTATCTATCTATCTATCTATCTATCTATCTATCTATCTATCTATCTATCTATCTATCTATCTATCTATCTATCTATCTACCTACCTACCTACCTACCTACCTACCTACCTACCTACCTACCTACCTACCTACCTACCTACCTACCTACCTACCTACCTACCTACCTACCTACCTACCTACCTACCTATCTATCTATCTATCTATCTATCTATCTATCTATCTATCTATCTATCTATCTATCTATCTATCTATCTATCTATCTATGGATAGTTAAGGTTATTCCCCTTCCTAAGTCAAAAGTAAGTTCTGATCTTAATAACTATCGTCCGATATCTCTGCTGTCTACACTTTCAAAGATACTAGAGCATCACATTCACACTCACCTTACAAAATATATAGAGGATCTTGATCTTTTTCATTCCTTACAATCTGGTTTCCGTAGTCACCATTCTTGCTCCACTGCATTAGCTCTTTTAACTAACAAATGGCTTTCTGCTATGAATAACTCCATGTTGTCTGGAGCTGTTTTTCTAGATCTTTCCAAAGCGTTTGATCTCGTTAATCACTACATACTGCTCCAAAAGCTTGAACTGTATCTCAATGGCTCTGTTTCCTTGGATTTTTTTCATTCATATCTTAGTCAACGAACGCAGTTCGTACATGTCCATGGTAAAAATTCGTCTGTAGGCCAAATCAAGCATGGGGTTCCTCAAGGATCTGTTTTAGGTCCTGTTTTATTTTGTGTTTATATTAACGACTTACCTTTACATCTCGCAGATAATTCTGTTGAGTGTCATATGTTAGCCGACGATTCAACATTACAAACTCAAGGCAGTAACATAGCTGAAATTCAGCAATCTCTTCAATGTGCCCTTAACAGTGTTACTGACTGGTGCAGTTTAAACCATATGTCTCTGAATCCAGCTAAATCAAAAGCTATGTTAATAACAACTAGACAAAAGCATCAGCGGGCTCCGCTTTCTCTTGATTTAGTAGTGAATGGAAAAAATATCAAACAGGTTGAAAGTCATAAACTTTTAGGCGTAATCATAGATAACAAACTCAGTTGGCATTCACAAATTGAACATCTTTGTACAACTCTCTCAACAAAATTATTTATGTTGTCTAAGCTTCAATCTATCATAACTGCAGATGCTAAAAAACTTTTTTATAATGCTCATATCAAACCTCACATTGATTATGCATCAACAATATGGGACGGCTGCAGTGAAGCCTTGTTCAAAAAAATTAATTCTATTCACCGCAGAGCTGCAAAATTAGTTATCCCCAACGCTTCCATCACAACTGATTCAAAATTAAAAATAGCGGGCATGCTCCCCCTTAACAAACATCTAAATTACAATAAAGCCGTTTTAATGTATAAAATAATTAACAATAGAGCTCCTGCTTATTTGAAAGCACTTTTTAGCAAGTCATCATCTCGTTATTCATCTTCACGACATAATTTAACATTTCCAAGACCACGCTTAGACATATTTAAAACATCTCTGTCCTATTCTGGTCCAAGCGTGTGGAATCCTCTACCAGAAGAGGTCAAGAAAAGTAAATCATTACCATCTTTTAAAACAAGGCTCCATAAATATTTAAGCTCCATTTGCTCTTAATATTTAAGATGATTGTATACCTCTTTGTTCTTACCTACCCTGCCACAATTTAAGTTACTAAGAAGATGTGAATTTACATGTTTGTGTGTGTGCGTGTGCGTGTGTGGTTGTGCTTGTGTGTGCGGAGAGAGGAGGAGAAGGGTAAGAGTATGTGTATTAAAATGCATTAATTTGCTTATTGATTTGTTACCGTAGTTAAGGAATATGTTTGTTTCAAATTCTTTTATGTTAATTATTTTGTTTGTTTTGCATTGTTTATTAAGGACTAGCTGTAAGACAGGTCCATAGGACCTAATGCTATTATCCTATTAAAGGTTTCGACTTCGACTTCGACTTCGACTTCGACTTCTATCTATCTATCTATCTATCTATCTATCTATCTATCTATCTATCTATCTATCTATCTATCTATCTATCTATCTATATTGTAGTAGGTTTCTAGGATAATGCGAAATGTTACTTAGGAGCTGTGTTTGTGCAATGCTGTCACTGGTTTGATATAGTGGTTTTCGTTGCTGCCTTCAAAGAGAGAGGGAGGGAGGGAAAGAGAGAGAGAGAGAGAGAGAGAGAGAGAGAGAGAGAGAGAGAGAGAGAGAGAGAGAGAGAGAGAGAGAGAGAGAGAGAGAGGGGACCATAAATAAATCACACGGCATAGATGACACTCGCCGAGTACCTCTAATTGGAGAGGCCTACGTGAGCCAACGCTATAGTGGGCCTCCTATGTGTTATAATCTTTCAAACTCGTGTGACATTTATGAAATTTTGCAGAGTGATCGACTCAGTGATTCTAAAAAAAACTAGAAACATGGCCATCGCAATTTTTTATTTTCAGTATCTATTTTTAGATCAAATTAAAATGGCCGCCAAAAAAATATAAGAATGCCCATTTCTCAGCAACCATATGCTCTAGAATTATAAAATTTGGAACACACACTGTCATAAAGAAACCCTGTCATACCCAATAATAATTATACATTTTATTATACATAATTTAGGTTCAAAGGTCAAGGTCAAATAACATGCACCAACAAGAGACATATGAAAGATCAATTTCTCAGCAACCACAACGTAAAAGAGGTACCAAAACTGACATGTAATTTATTATGCAGCAGTTAATATATTGTATGATTGTATAGTTAATTAATAATGTGTCAGTTGTAGCAACGAGAGGAATTGATTCTAAGTCAATGTGAATAGGTCCATAAAGAAGGAAATAAGAGACATACCTTCTGTGCTTGTTTGTTGTAGAAACTTGTTTCCTGCCTTCTTTCACCAACAAGAGCTAATAGTTCACAATCCACTTCATATACTGGGACGATAATTGTACACAATCCACTTCATATACACTGCTGCTTCAGTTAATACACATGAACACAAGAGCATTTGCAAAGAGCTGTGCATTTCAGACCAGCCTTTGCACAACGGCAACGCATGCTCTTGCAACCTTTCTTGCAGGCGCACTTTGAAAGTTCGCGGCATGTCTTTGAAGCTTCATCGAGCATACTCCAAACAGGTTGCCAAGTCTTGTTGATGAATTGCCATCCCCAGTCCACAGGGTTAGGCAAATCAGGCTCAGTGACTTCGGCTTGTCCCCAGACATGTCCCCCCTGGTACACTGCTCTCTTTGTGTGCTGCAACAGGGCTTCACTGGTCGGAGGAATGTTGTCGATTTGGCGTCCAACCTTTGTGAACAGATGCCCCCTTGCAGAGTTGACATCACAAAGATTGCTGGTCTTGTCGTACATGAGGACAACATATCTCTCTATCAAGGCTCTGTCACATTCGGAGATATGTGTAGGCACAGCTGAGAGACTTCTGAATGCCACGTTGATGTCTGGAAACATTTGCCACACATCCCATGCCGTTTTCTTCCCTATGCTGTTGAATGAGGACACCGTGTCGCAACCAGTGAAGCTGTGGAACATGGGTAGGCAGGTGGCTTTGTCTTTTCCCAGCACGCTAGCGATGTTGTGTGCCGAAATGTACCTGAAGCTTTTACCTACTCCCATTGCAATCCAGACTTGAAGCCAAGGGTGACGTGCAGCAGCAGCAATGGCAAGTACGACAACATCAGTGTCAACTGTTCTTATTAAGCTGTAGTGCCGAGCTGCATCAGATAGGTGAAGAATCAACCTGGTGTCAGCCTCCTCGTGACTGCAGGGAGACAGTTTTTTCTGGTCGTCTAGGGGGCGATTGGAGACAACAATGGGGCCTTGGGTTGTAATTACTAGTTTGTTTGTGTCAAGGCGAATGAGTTTTTCCCCAAGGAAATGGAAGAGTTCTTCCTTATTCTGGTCGACACGAAGAAAGCTGTGCCAGTTGACTGGAATGAGGCCATCTGGTGTGACGCGTTTTCGTTGGCCCTTTCCTCTTTTATCTCTTGAGGCACTTTTGAGACTGTCACTGTGGTATCTATCCCAAACCACGTCTATGCGAGATCCTTTCTGTAGAAGTTGTTGAATGTATGGCATTAACACTTCTGAGGCGTAACAGTCGAAGGTCTTGCTTGTGCGGGGCTTTAGAAAGTTGACAACTGCCGCCCCGTCAACAAGGATGACGTCTGTCTCGGGAAGCTCAATTGGCGGAGAAGGCACAAGAGATTCCAAAACATCAAGGAGGGCAGACTTCGTTGTCAGCCTCAGTTTTCCTTCACATGATAATGATGGTGGAAATGCCTGATTTTCATACTGGAAGAAGTCTCTCAGGCCTCCGGGACGGGTTTGGCAAGCAACATACAATCCAGCAAAGAGCTGAAGGTTGCTTTTCAACATGCCAATCTTTGAACTGCTTCTCTTTCTGCCCTTTGCTCCTGAAAATAGGGTAATGTTGTTCTTTTTGATTGGATCAGCCAAAGCTGAAGTGACGCACAGGAGTCTCTCTTCACGGAAAGTTTGTGACTGCTCATTTCCAATCTCTTTCAACGATTTGATCGACTGGGAAGCAGAAGCTGGGGCAATTTCAGTTCCAGTGAGAGTCAGCAAATCTCCACCTGTTTCCACGAAAGGGTTAAACTCATTTTTCACCATGGTAGACATGAACTTGGTAATATCCTGCCTGAAATGTTGCTGAAAAGAGCTGCTGCTCTCGTGGTGCTGGTTGACTACACGAGTGTCTGGAGAGCTGATAATGAGGGAGCTTTCCAGTTCCTGTAGGAGTCGAGAGACTTCAGGACCACCAATCATCCATCTTCGCAATGCTGATGGGTTGTCTGTGAGACCCACGGCACCACCCTCTCCTTTGATTAAGGCATTGTTTTGTTCATGTGCATGATCAAGAGCGATCTTAGAGAAGGGGCGTTCAGATTTTTGAAGAACAAAGTGGCCTTTCTGGAACTCTTCGAGTGTAGAGGATGGCATAGCCTGAAGGTCTTGCATATCCTTGATGTGGACAGATAGCCATCTTGCGTAGTTTTGTTGGTCTAGGGCAAAAAAACAAGGAACCATGCGCTTCAGTGCCTCCAAATACACATCAAACTTTCCTTCTCTCAGGGAAGTGAGAAAAACCAGCAAAACCAGTTCCAGTTCCACTATTAAATCCCAAAAGTGAAACGTGGCACTGGAATTGCACATGCTAATCCTCCACTCCGTAAACTGCAATGCAGCTACGCCTGTGATGCTGCAAGAGTGACAATATTGAGTGTACGCTAACTTCATCAAAATGCTCAATAAAGATGCAGTTATTTGATGTGCATGACGTGTTCTCGCTACATGAGCTACTTTCAAAAATGAGTCAGCAACCCCTGATGTTGTGATATCTGCTTCTGCCAAGACAGTTGTCCACCCACTTTCGCGAAGTAAAGTTCCAATTGCTCTCATGAAGGCCATTTCGGTGTGCAATCCTCCCAACATTAGAACCATTTGGTTTGGTCCATATGCCTCAGGATGTTGCCACTGAATCTGCTTTCCCAAAGCGTACAAAGGTTGGTCAGCGGTCAAGATGGCTATCTGTCCAGGGTTCAGAAACTGAACCACAGCTTTCACAATGTCCATGCTGTGCTTGATCATAGCTGGCGATTTGGATGGTTCTTGGAACAATGGCAAAAGACTCGAAATGCCTGGCGTCAGGTCCGTGGGGCATAACTTCTGTTGGTCTGCATGGTAAGCGCCCCAAGAAATAGACTCGCAAGGGGTGTCTCCATCCATAGCATTGATGACTGACTGAGACCTATCAAGCCAATCTACTTCAGATTGAACAGCTGTGCTGTATAGCTCAATGTCATTAGGTCTGCATGTTGCTGCTGTCAAAGTGGGAGCAGGTTGCACGGGCAGCTTTAGAGCGAATGGAGGAACACTTGTGTAAAAGTGAGGCAGTTCTGATACTGTAAGACTGTTTGATGCCGGTGGTGGTTGTCTTTCTACAGTGGATTCTCTCTCTGTTCCAGGCTGATTTTTCTCTAGGTGCTGGAAGATGGAAATTGCTGTTCCGTGAAACGAGTCTTTTGCTGTGGTGGAGCTCGGGTTATGGTCAATATTGTCGACAGCAGCAGTGGTGAAAGCACCAGTCCGAAGCTTCAATGGGCAGACAACACCATCTTTGTTGAACTGTTCACAGGCCCTTCTTGCCAACTCTGTTGAAATTTCCAAAACTCTTTTGTAGGAAATGCCAAGTCCCAAAGCATGCATTGTGTCGACGAGCTCTTGCTTTCTTGTTTGGGCATGGATCTGCAAGCTAACGTAGACGGGGACTGGAGGTTCCCTTTCCTTGGAGTGCTTTACCTGTTTGTTCCTGGCTGTCTTGTACATGTTGTAACTGATCAGCTGCGCGATAGACAAGGCAGCTTGGCTTGGTCCCCTTTCTTGTTTACCTATAGCTGGCCCACAAAGGATCATTTGCACCAGGTGTAACAAAGAATGTGTTACACTATTCACCTGGCTGTCTTCCGCATAATTTTCTGCAAATGCTGAGGTGTGAGGTAATAAATCACGTCTGATCAGTTTCGCAGCTTTTGCAAGGCACACTGCTTCTTCATCATAGTCATAGGCGCTTTTTAGTTGATCACTCAGTTCTTTTGAAAAAGTAAGAAGAATGTCTCTTCCCTGTGAACGAGCCTCCATGTCAAAAAAATGTGACAGCAGCCTTTCTTTGAGCCGTGTGCTGTTCACTTTTGTTCCAATGCCAAAATCATCTTGCCTCTCTTGATACATCTGTACTAAGTCAGCCAACTTGAATACAGGAATTTGATGGCTCAATTCTCTTTCTTCCTCCATGTAAGAAATGAGCTCCGAAAAAATAATGCCATGTTCATGTGCAAAAGACAAGCATTCACTTTCATCATGAGAATCAGTCTTCACAGCTGCTTTCCTATGAAGAAGGGTCAAGCAGGTAGTATGGTACTTCACTTCTTGAGCAATCAAGTCCACTGAATTGGTCAAGGCAATAAGTTTGTGATCTTGAACAGCTGTTGCAGATTTTTGTAATTTGTCACAAACTGACCATGACATAATTTGTCGAAGTTTACCCTTGGGAGTTATTTCTTGACAAATGCAGCAGCCCTGGAAAAATCCTGGACTTGAGTTTGTTTGACGAGCTGATTTCCGTGGATGGTCTTTGTGCGTTGAATCAGAATTTGTGTTTTCTTCTATCGGGCACTGGGGAGTTTCCCTCACACGCTTAAGGCGCGAAGAGCTGTACTTTAACCTGCAGGAGGGATGGATAACTGCCTTGTTGTGCCAAAATATGTCAGCTAAAGTAGGTCCAATGGGAAGCCTTGATGAAATGTCTGATGAAAGTGCACCCCTAGCATGAAAGTGTGAGAGGTTATCAGCCAATGTTGCATATGTAGATCCAGATGCTGTTTGCTTGGCGTTAGCTGGACAACTTTCATGCTCCTTGGTTTTGGTCTGGCACAGTGCACACAGACTCCAGTTACAAGATGGCACAAGATCAGGCTGAATCTCTGCTGTTGGTGAACTTGTCGCACTTGAACGACTTGAAACGCCATCACACAGAGAGAAGGGATTTAACATGGTCCTGTCAACAGAGAAAAGGCGCCACTTTATTAAACAAGCACAAACAGATATGCACACACACACACACGCACACACACCCACACACACACCCCCACACACACACACACTCTGTAAAACACTGAATATCAGTGAAAACCTAAAAAAAAAAAAGACAAACACCGAGTAGATTATTCTGAGTTGTTGTTTGCCTTTGTTGCTGTGAAGTACTTTTCGCAGGGAAAACCAAAATGAAAGAAACAATAAACAGCAGAAGAAAACGATGCCTGCAAATACATAAAGAATCCACTTACAGCCAAAACCAAGGTAACAAGCTGTGTCCGTGTGACGATGAGGTACTTGCAGAAACAACTATGAGTCCGTAGGGAGGGTCACACCAAAGGGTTTGGAGAGATCAACAGCTGCTGCCAATAAAGAAAGAAAGAAAGTAAGTAAGAAAATGACAACAAATCAGTACATGCGAAAACACACAATAATGAGTCCAGAAATAAAGAATCAATTTAAACTTTTAATAAAACTTAGATCAGATCAAGAACAAAACAAATCAGTCCAAGAAAACAACATAATGGCATCAACATTATGAATTGACCGTGAAATCAGTTTCAGCATCCCAGAACTTTTGTGACCTAGATATTATTATTATTATTATTATTATTATTATTATTATTATTATTATTATTATTATTATTATTATTATTATTATTATTATTCTTAGAATGTACAATGGATACTTAAAGAACTGACATGCTTAGTAATACTGTAACATATTTTGTTGTACTATATTTTCACGTGGGTTTGTGTTCCATGTTTACATTCATTACGTAGGATCAGTCAGGATGAGTCAGGCCTAATGCTATGAAGCCAGTTTCTTCTGTGTTAGAATTGCGGAATAGAGTGTTTCCTTGACATGGAGGCCGTGTTATCAACACTAGCAGATTCCAGTCTTGAATTCTCTGGTACCAGTGCACGCCTATGTTTATGCTAGAGGCAGAGCCGTCACTCGCGTCAGGCAGCGAAGTCTGTGTACAAAGAAGGGAATTTTTAGGAAGGTTTGTCCTCAGATTTCACATACCGAAAAAGAAGGGAATATTAGTCTAAGTGGGCATGACTGTAACAATCAAAACACAGAAAGTTTTACTTACCAGAAAGCCTTTTCATCAGTAAAACACGATCATGCTTTCTCCCCAACCATCGGAAGCCGCCATTTTGTTACATCCGGAGCTGTTCTTAACTTTCGAATTCTGTTAAAAACTATCTCCCGGTCAAACGGCAATTCTATCTAGTTAAAACAATAACAAAATTTCAAGCTGCTTGATTTGATTACCATTGATTTTTTTAAAATAGAATTTGTTGATTTTGTTAATTTTCATCTTAACTGCGGATTTACTTTTGACCCAATTTCGCCTGCATCGGAAGGCTGTGTTTAAAACCATTTTCCTAAAAAACTACAATATTTTAATGATGGCCATGTTTCTAAAAACATTTATTTTAATCATATCTTCCAAAATTTTGCTTATTTAGAAATGTCACAAGAGTTTGAAAGGTTTATGTGTTTGTGTTACACGTAGGAGGCCCACTACTAATCTCAGCTACGCTGTGTTGCATGAACTATTGGCTACATGAAAGAAGGACCCTGCTCCAAAAAGTATTTTCGGGCTCTTTACGCTTTTAGTACTAGTATGTGCCCATAATTATTTTTGACAGAAAGCTTTATAATCATTATGTGGGGAATGTTCACAGTAACAGTTTATAATTTCTGTAAAATGCTTTGTGGGTGTGTGTGTGAGTGTGTGTGTGTGTGTGTGTGCGCGCGCGCAAATAGCAGATATGATATTTAGATACTGTCAAATGGCGTTATAGTCTAGTCATTAGAAAAAAAAAAGTTAATTTAAAATATAGAGATCAAAACTAGTAATATACGAATATCTGAAACTTGTTGAGTGGCCAAAGGCAGCTTTGTCTTTTCGTTCGTTCACAGGATGGGCTCTAAATGGAAAAATCTCCAAATTGGTCCCTTTTGATGTAGAACGAAAAACGTTCTGAGCTAAAAAGAATTAAAATAAATAAGTAAAATAAGTTGTAAATAAAAAATCCTGTGGGTGAAAAGAGGACAAAAAAGTAAGCTAATGAGAATACCCCAGGAATG
>CM072513.1:60649007-60746507 GCA_036898135.1 Oncomelania hupensis
CTGTCTCTTCGACTAGTGTTATCGCCAACGAAAAAGAAAGTTTGATAATTGTTTGTTTTACGAGAAAAATACAACCAGTGATTTACAGAATTGTGGAGGTTCTGAATAAAAGGAGAGGACAAAAGTCCAGATCCCCAATCACTTGAAGAATTTCAAGTGTTAGAATCAACAACAGAAATTTACACACACAATGCGCTTATTCGCTATTGTCAGCGAGGAAAACTTGGTCGTAAATAACCTTTGGAGGAGTTAAGGGGTGAATTGGGAGGGTGGGGGGGGTGGGGTAGGGGGGTAGGGATTAGGATGGGTGCTGGAGGGATAGTGTGGGTGGTTGGTCAGCATAGATTCTTGGCAGTAAAGAACTTGCTTAAAAACATCATCACAATTCTTCGGATGAGAGCATAAACCGAGGTCTAGTCTGTGCACACGCTCGCGTTCGCTTTCCATCGTACGATCCTGACATTCATGTACTAGACGGGTGAGTGCCGCCTGCTACACATGTACACCTAACATGCACTAGGTTCCCTTCGGCCAATCCCGGGTCGCCTAAGATTGTGCTCAGTCGTCTTGGCGTCAGACTATGCCCCCAAAGGTAGCAAAGGTGGGCGCATCGGGCGGCTTGAGTATCCTGTATCGGCAAGCACCTTCAGCAGCTGTGGATATAAGAACGATGAAAATAAAATAAATAAATTGAAACTGCCTGAAATACGACTAGTCATGTTGCTGGAGTTTCCCTTGTTTACAGTATTCGCTATTTCTTGCCGTAAAGTTTATGAAGTGATCTTTACAGTGTTTGCTCACAATCCAGTTTGGAAGAATGCAAGGCAAACAAAGTACATTTTTTGAAGTTATTCAGAACTGTCAGCTTTGAATCATTGCAGTAAATAATTTGTGGGAGGAGGAGAGAGTGGGTTGGGGGGGGGAGAGGGTGGAGGGATGGAATAACTACTCACATCGCAGTTAAAACTGCCTACAATAAAATCAGCCATAGGTTGAAGTGTAGACCGTGTTTACACAATTTACTATTGTAATCTATTTATACAATTTATAAAGTGAGCTTTAGATACCGTGTTTGATCAGGAGTCAAGGCAGAAGAAAGTTGAAGAGCGCGATAAGAAATGTCCGCACGGAGCAAACTCTATTCAGCATTGTCAATATAAAATATTGGTCGTAAAGATCTTTAAACACATCGGAATGAAACCGCTTAAAATACAATCACACACAAACACAAAAAAGGAGTAAAGGTTTTTGGATTTGTTCCGAGATAATTTGCGATAGATTTTTTATGGTCTTATAACTGGCCTTTTTTGTTTAAAGCCTATGTCACGGTAAAGTGTTTGTTCAAAGACACGCCTAGAAGTGCCAGAAAACTCGCACTTTAAATCAGAACATTATTTTGTTTAATTGCTGTACAGTTTAAAAGCCTGAAGTACGTCATTGAAAGCAGTATTCGGTTTTGCTGCAGACTCTAAACTCACGCAATGATGAGAGCTTTTGAAGCAAAGAGGCGAATGATTCCTCAGAAGAAACGAAAGTGTAGTGAAGAGGCGCTAGCTCTATTTAATTATTGTGCAATCCATCGAAATAATTATTTACTAATAAAAATGGGTGTAAATGTATTGCATTTAATAACAAAATTAAAAGTATAATTGATTCTACCATTTTAAATTTTACACGTAATTGAGCACACAACTCTTCAGCAGATAAACTATGTTTTAGGCAGTACAACTCGGTTTTAAGAAATGAACTTTGGCGGAAAAATATGTTCAAAACATGCCCCTCAATGAACATCAAAAACCGCCAAATGTCGCTCTGAACTATGACCTATTTTGCGATATTAAATCTGAGTGTAGAATATATATATTTAAAATAGATTCACGGACAAAAACAACAGAGGACTGATAGCATTCAAAATTTACACTAATGAGAAACAAATGTGTATATAAATAAATTCACTCGGAAAGAAGAAATTATTGAATCAGATATTCCGGACAAACACATTAAATGCTGTTATGTGACATTATGTTCTTTTGAATTCAATAATATATTTTCAACGTCTTTTCACATACACTTTAAATGTAATTTTAAGCCGCACAGCCATTCCTCACGCAGGAACACACAAACAAATCTAATTATGTGGCATTAGACTCAGTGTGAGTGCCTTATTTAAAACTGAATAAATAAAAAGAAAGAAATTGTTTATAAAAGCGTGTCTCATACCAAAAAAACTAAAGCGCATTGATGCACATCTTCACCCATTAATGCATTATTAAAGCAACAACAACAAAAAATAATAAGGATAGGGCTTGTCAAATGTATTCTTTAAACGCGTGGGAAATCTAGCAGAACTTTCTATTACGAAAGGAAGTAATTTATTTATTTTGCAAGAAAACAAAATCTTTATTGTCTTTCATGGCGTGTAAAAAGTGTGGTAATAATTGTCTTGAAATGGGCAAAGTTTGGACTGCTTTTAACAATATTGATTCGGCTTTCTTTAGCGCAAAATATTAAACAAATCAGACAAAATATTCGTTTGTTAGAAGCACGTTTTTACCCATTTACTCAGTCCAAGAGTTCGCAGATAACATTCATTATGTGTTTAATAAAACGTTCAATGACATATTGAAAGTAACGTTGTTTTGTAGTTTTTTTTTTAGGAAAAAATAAACTTGCCTTTCTCCATGAATTGTATGCTTTTTCTTTACAACTGATAAGAATTTAATTCTGTTGGGTTTTTGCATGTTGTTATGTTGAACTTTTTCTGCCCCTTTGAAATTCTACGAAAGTTCCATTCGGCTTTTCATACTGTGGAAAATTTTCGGTCACAATTTCTTTAAAGACAGTTTTCATCATCATCATCATCATCATCATCATCATCATCATCATCATCATCATCATCATCATCATCATCATCATAACCACAACAATAATAATCCAAACCTATCCTATCCTATCCCGTAACTCGGAGGTCGTAGGGGCACCACAGAAGATCGTTTAATCAGCGTACTCCATCTTTTTCTGTCCTCAGCAACCCTGATGGCTTCGCTCAGTGTCAAACCATTCCATTCTCGAATGTTGTCCTCCCCCCTCTTTTTCGGTCTCCCTCTTCTTCTACCTCCTTGCACTGTGCCTTGCAGGGTGGTCTTTGCAACCTGATGATCTGATGATGTGGCCATACCATCGGAGTTTCCGTTTTTCCACCACTGTGAGCAGGTCATCGTGTTGTCCAATGGCTTGTGTGATGGTCTGTCGGACGTGGTCGTTGGTGATGTGCTTGGTATAGGAAATGCCCAGAAGTTTTTCTGTAGTACCTCATCTCCATGCTTTGTATTCTTTGTAGATCTGCTGCAAGGGCCTAGTGTTGATTTAAGTCCCTATTCCTGTTTCCCTGGGATGGTTATCCCCGTCTGTCATATCGAAAATGGTGGGTGTGGATGCATGTTAAACCTCAATGTCCATTCATGCTGTTACAATCAGCCTAAACATATATCTAGCATTTATTATGCAACAAATTGACTACATCATCGTTATCTCCAAAATAAATATTACTCCAACCTCTTTACACATACACACACGCACCACGCACACTCTCGACTTCTCTTCCCTTTTCTTCCGCTCTTTCCTTTTTAAGAAAAGGGGCAATTGTTTCTAAAATATTTTGTGTGCCATGTCATCATAACTTTAGTTTTAAAAAAAAACTTAAAACGCATACATAATTCAGCAGATGCCTACATATTTTTTTGTGTGTTTGCAAGATCGTAGGATGCTGTAATGTTTTTACTTCAGCGGGAGATAATTTCAATTAAGCTTCCTTTTTTTTTAATTTTCAATTTTTATTTTATTTTAAGGATAAGCGGTGCACTTTTTTGGAGCTTTTACTTTCAAATCGATGATTACAGTGCAAAAAAGGGGATTTTAATAGGGTGTTAAGTTGATATGTGTAACGTTAAAAAAAGCAATAAAAAGCAAATAATAGTGTGAGCTGAAATAGCTTTACGTAAGTTTTGTAATAAAACCCGTTTTGCCGACATAAGATAAAATAGTTGTCTAGACCTACTTCCTTGTAAACATTTTGGCACTGATTGAAAAAAAATCAAATATTAATAACATCAACAATCAAAAGTTCATAATAAAGTTGATCACAACTCTCTCTCTCTCTCTCTCTCTCTCTCTCTCTCTGTCTCTCTCTCTATGAATGTCCCTCTGTCTTTTTGTCTGTCTCTCTCTCTATATCTTTCTATCTGT
This sequence comes from Oncomelania hupensis, assembly GCA_036898135.1. Taxonomy (NCBI): domain Eukaryota; kingdom Metazoa; phylum Mollusca; class Gastropoda; order Littorinimorpha; family Pomatiopsidae; genus Oncomelania; species Oncomelania hupensis. The sequence continues at coordinate 60,653,253 of CM072513.1, forward strand.
CTGTGTCCATCTCCTTTTATCTGTCTCTCATTTTCTTTCTGTATGTCTTTCTCTTTCTGTCGGTCTGTTTGTCTCTTTGTATCTACCTGTCAGTCTCTCTCTTTTTCTCTGCCTTTCAATCTGTCTGTCTCTCTTTCTGTGGCGTGATTAAAAACAAATAACATGTCTTGGTTGCAACATATTTTAAATATTAGTAAAACTGTTTCTAGAAGGACTTATCAATTATCTAGGATTACAAATTTCTTAAATCTGCATTCTCGTAAACTATTTTATTCGGTACATATTCAGCCATTATCCTTCAACTATTTTGGATACCACTAGTGGCAACGCCATGAATGAAACCTTTAGTTAGAACTCATAAACGTGCAATTAAAACAAATATTCTTAAAAACAAAATCTCTCCGAATGATTATGAACAGATCAACATACTACCTCTTGCCAACATATTAAAATTTAATAAAGGAATTTTCATGCACAAGATTCCATCTGGTAATGGCAATGCACTCCCCATCTTCTTTTTTTCTAGGAAAACTGCCAGATTTTCTAACAAACTAATTATCACATTGCCAAAAATTGATCTGTTTTAAACCAGCCTGTCATGTTCAGGTTCTACTTTATGGAATAACTTTCCAGAAGTGCAGTCACTACAGTCAATACACATCTTTTAGAATACATCTTTTACAAAACATCATAAATTAATTAATTAATTATTTAATTAGAGTTCTACCTTAATAAAATTCATTAGATTGTTTTAAATAAATGTGTGTGTGCGTGTGTGTGTGTGTGTGTGTGTTCGCGCGTATGTGCATGTGTGCACAAACATTGATTATATTGTTACATGATGATATTGTTATAAAGTTATTTTGTTATACAAATTATTATTGTTGTTCAATCCCCAAGGGCAAGATGTATAATAAATAGCACACCCAGTGCTTACTCTTTTACTCTTTGTTAAAAATAAAATTGTAATCTTGTTTTATCTTAGCTTAGCTTAGCTTATTAAATTGGAAAACAAATAACTTACACACACACACACACACACACACACACACACCGTCAGAAAGTCTTACACACAACCTCATAACCTACGGTACGTAAACGCACCCGCGCGCACCCACCCACACACACACACACACACACACACACACACCCAAACACACACAGAGATAAGGTAATATCAGGTAAGATAATAATAATAAAGGATGCCCTCATGCGCTTTTTCTTCAATCGAACTCAAAGGGCGGCGATCTGAAGAGATCCCTATTAAAGAAGGTGGACGAGAAATCGGTCTCCTTCTCTACCATCTCTTCCACCATACTGCTTAGCTGAGAATCGCAGATAACGAAAACAGGCGAATATAAACCTCGATGACTGTCAGCTAGGCCGAGTGTCGCTCCCAAATCATGCATAATCTAGGTGAGGTCGCAAAGAGAAGCTCCCGACCAGAGTCACACCTTAAGAGAAGAAAATAAATCTTTTAGTGTAAGGGTATGGGAGAACCCCTAACAGCCAGAATAATCATGCTCGTTCCTGTGTAAAGTCGTTCTACAGTTAATTACTACTATTTCAGCCTCAGACGACATAAGGTACGATGTTTACATGAATATTAATTATAATTATGCTAATTCTGCCACGTTTGCATTTTATATAAAGGTAGAGAGTGGTTATTGTCTGTCGTTATGAGACTTTCTTTGCCCTCGTTGACCCGTCATGTCTGGCTTGCATAGGAAGACAAAGATGTAGATCTAATTTTAAGTGGCTATTTTGACGTTCAACGGCCGGCCACGAAGAATACGTAATTAGAAACCATGTGAGATTTAGGAAATTCCTTATTTTTTAAAGTGTGTAGGCAAACAACCACGCGTCTCTCACGAACATTTTTTTTTGGACTAACGTGTCTGCGTCAAACTGATCGTTACTGCATCAATGGTCAGCCTGTTTAGCCGACATAAGGTACGATGTTTACATGAATATTAATTATAATTAAGCTAATTCTGCCACGTTTGCATTTTATATAAAGGTAGAGAGTGGTTATTGTCTGTCGTTATGAGACTTTTTTTGCCCTCGTTGACCCGTCATGTCTGGCTTGCTTAGGAAGACAAGGGTGTAGATCTAATTTTAAGCGGCTATTATGACGTTCAACGGCCGGCCACGAAGAATACGTAATTAGAAACCATGTGAGATTTAGGAAATTCCTTATTTTTTAAAGTGTGTATGCAAACAACCACGCGTCTCTCACGAACATTTTTTGGGGGGACTAACGTGTCTGCGTCAAACTGATCGTTACTGCATCAATGGTCAGCCTGTTTAGGGATTCCCAGCCGCAACTTGGGACAAAAGGTTTTAACATTAGGCTATTTATTTAAGGTATTTGCTTTCCTTTAATCCGAACTTAGCAGACCAACTAAAGGTGCGGTCTGACGTGAAGTGAAACCGGAGCAAAGCGGTAAACGAAGCAAAGCATCTGCTTCTAGAAGCAAGTGCATTTATAATGCTTTGGTTTGTGAACTGGTCACACGATAGGTTTTGCATAAGCAGTCAGCGCGGAAGCAATGCGCAATAAGTTGTAAATCAGTTACCTCCCTTTACGCGTATGAAGCCTTTTTCAGAGTTTGGTTTCTGTAATTTTGACTTCTAACATTCCACAATGCCTCGTGGCTTTGAATTAGATCGATGAGAATAAACGTATCGTCTTGTTTCAGATTTGCTAATGGCCCAGTAGCTTTTGATGCCGCCATGATCACTGAAATGATTACAACCTCGTTTTCGTATGTCGGCTCTTCTGATTGCCTGGCAATCAAATGCTTCAGCGAAACAACCCAAAATTTTAGAGCACGCTCAAACACTGAAAGCCTCGGCTTTGCTTCACTTCGGCGCTTTGCTGCTGTTATGCTTTATGTCTAGTCACACGATAAACATCGTCAAAACTACGATTTTTCGTGTTTTACTGGCTGTTTTGCTTCTGTTTCACTTCCCGTCAGACCGCACCTTAACACTACTTAGTTAATGTTACTTGCCATAATCGAATTCCTCCCCGCCCCCCACCCTTCACATCCACCACCCCCCAGAAAACAAACAAAAACAAACACCTCCACCACTTCCACCACCACTACCACCAACAGCAACCTAAGTACTTGTATCGATCCAGTCTTAGCAATACAATCCCACAAGACTGAAAAACCTGGGCGTGCGAAACCTCTTTTAAAAAAAATCAATCTTTGGAAATGAGATTTTGTCTCATCTGCCTTGACCCCAGCAAGAGGAAAACACTGCCCTACACACACAATGTCAAAATCTTATGGCCAAAGGCCAAAAGAAGTTGACATGTATGCACGGTAGGTAGAGAACACACACACACGCACACACACCAACACACACAGAGATCACTGCGATGTCGGATGTTCAAAACTATAGTGTAGTACGGTTGAAGATATGCACTGCGAAGAAGAGCTCATCGCAGAAGCGGTACAATTTGGAAGTTCTCGTGGGCCTGACTGAGGGACCGTGACATGAAATGTAATCTGGGTGTATACGCGCCTGTCATATTTGTCACATGACTGCTGCCTTAACAACGTAACGATAAATCACTCCGCTCGATGTCACGGACAGTACCGGTTTGTCCACCTAAATAAAGTTACTTTCAGCTATGTCGGCTATTTTTAATTGTGACAATAGTCGTAGTAGTAGATATAAAAACAAAATCATCAATCAACTGTTGTTCTTTAATTATATTTAGTTTTTTAACTTTAGATTTTTGATTGTATTTTTTACACATTCGAGCAAAATTCAGGTCGTCTTCTCAGCAATATTAAGCAATATCGCGGCAGCCGCAAAACGAGTGCCTCCTAGGACAGGGGGTATAGGACTTATAGTGGATGCTGGGTGAATTAGTGGTTCAGGCAAACATCGGTCTACTTTTAGGACATGAGTGTCAGGACCTTGAAAGTCCGTTCGGTGGAATGCTTGCGCACACAGGCCAGACCTCGGTTGATACTCTCATCCGAAGTGTAGTTTTCTAGAAGTACTTCCTCCTTGATATCATAGAACTACCCAACCCCCACCCACTTTCCCAGAAGTACCCCCTCCACCATCCTCCCAACCCCCAATTAAATGTTTATGTATGGTTCCGTGTTTTCACAAGGGGGAGTACTTCTGGGGTATCCCAGATATACTCTACCTTCCTTATTTCTTTCTCGCCTAAGGAGGCATTTCTATGAAAGATACCTGTCCCCTCTCCACCCCGTAGCAGATCTGATGCATATCTTCTACACACCCCCGACCATCCTTTTCTCACATCTTTCTACCCTTTAGCCCGTTTTTGATTCTTCATAATTTTTGATTCTTCATCTCCCTCTGTACGTTGTTTGCTGATGTGTACGTGCACTATTGGGTCATGCAGAGAGAGAGAAAAACTGAGTCGTCTACGAAACGTTTCTGTGGGCGTGCTTTATGAGGACATAAAACATCCTTTGTCAGTGCCATTGACTGGACAGCATTGTATATAAAAAGTCTCCCCGTTGTTTGATGTCGCCGACTGGATATAGCATATATATTATAAACAATCTCCTTTATCATTTCGATGTTTCATGCTACTGACTTGATAGCATTGAATAAAATGTATCTGTCTATCGAAATTGTTATGTCTTGCTTGTTTATAACGATCTTTTTTCAGTTTGTTTCTTTTTCACAAAACTGCACCCTTTTATAGGGGAGGTACTTCTGGGAAAAGAAAGGATGGGGGCGGTGGGGGGGGGGAGAGGTCTTGCAGTCTGGATTTACTCCTCTGGAAATACTTAAGTACTCCCATAACCCAGAAATACTTCCCGGTGTAGCATCCCATAAGTACTCCACCCTAAAAAGAACTCCCATGGAAGTAAATCCAGACTTACACCCCCCCCCTTTCCAGAAGTACTCCCCCCTGTGAAAAAGAGCATTTCTGTACACAACAACAACAACAACAACAAAAAGAACCACGTTACAAGCAAGACATAACAGTTTTGTACAGAAATGCAGAGGGAAGTGCTATTAGGGCATTGCAGAATTACTCCCTCCTTGATTCAAAAATACTCCCCGGGAGTACATATGGGATAATCTAGGTTTACTCCCTGGAATCTTTCTGGCTCATTCCATATGCACTCTCCTCCCCCCTTCCCCCAAGCCTAGAGTGGGAAGTACTCCTAGTTTAGCTTGCCTGTCCCGGAACTACATTGGGGAAATCTCATAAGTACTTCCCACCCATTTTTTAAAATTCTATTCTAATGGTGTTGTACTTGTGAAATATCTCAAAGTAGTCCCCACACTAATATGGGGGGTGGGGGGGGGGAGAAGAGTATAGTCATGTTTATTGCACAGCCGTACAATAAACACTGTAAAATCTAAAATTTAAAAAAAACACCACAGCAACAAAAATGTGTTTGTAAAGTAAGACCTGACAAACAAATTACATGAAGATATGAGGGAAAACTGTTTTGCAATTAGGGGGCGTGCCAACGAAGCACAACGATCTGGCTTCACTCGCCTCAGTGATATTCAACGTCGGGTTTGACACAGCGAGTTCTTTTTTGGTGAATTGGTAGCTTGTGGTGCAGATGGACCCCATTTTAGGGTGGGTAAATTGTCCCATGTCATTGTATAAAATTTTCTGTGTAAATGCCTTTATAAAATATTTAATTTCACCGCTCTCAGCTAAATAATCTTTATTTAAAGGCATGTTTTCTAAATGATCATTTGTTGACAAACAATGTAAGATTTCTCCAAATAATTTTTTTTTCTCGTAAATAACTTATTATTTTCCTAAACAGTATATTGTTTATGTAAATAAATCATGACATAGATAAATAAGGCATTGTTGCTAAATAAGGAATGTTTTACCTATATAATGCATTATTTAGCAACATCTTCTAAATAATACATTATTTAGCAAATTCTGCTAAATAATGCATTATATAGGTAAACAAATCATTTTAGAAACATTTCTAAATAATACATTAGTTAACACAATCTACTAAATAATGCATTATATAGGTAACCAATTTTTTTAATTTAGTAACCATGGCTTATTTACCTATATCATGATTTATTTACGTAAACAATGCATTGTTTAGGTAAATAATAAGTTATTTACGGAGAAAATATATCACTTAGAGAAATCTTACATTGTATGTAAACAAATGATTATTTAGAAAATACGTTTCTATATAGATTATTTGGCTGAAAGTTGTAAAATACACCCAAAAAAAATTTACAAAGGGAATTTCATACTTGTCAGTGTGTGTTCTCAACTGTAAAATAAAGTGGGGGCTTCTATTCATTAGACTTGAGCTAAGAAGTTTTGAGTATCAAGTATGATCAGATAAACCCTTTACTAGATCATAATTATGTAGCCAAACAAATGGAAACTAAGTATTAACACTTGAAATGCTTTCTGAAAAAAAGGAACGAAAACAATGTGAACTCATCACAAGTGTACTCTAGAATGGTTTGAGTCATGTACACAGTACTGGCGAAGGGTGGATGGTGGTGATGGGGGAGGAAGACAGTGTGGTGCAGATTGTGGTGTTGCGTTGAGGGGGTAGTGTGATTATGGTGTTGATAATCATATAAAAGAGCTTAAAGTTTGAGATATTTGAAATACATACAAATGAGAACTGAAAAAGGGTATTTTAAGTCCTCATAAACCGCGCCCACAGAAACCATTCCATTTGTCTCTCTCTCTCTTTCTCTCTCTCTCTCTCTCTCTCTCTCTCTCTCTCTCTCTCTCTCTCTCTCTCTCTCTCTCTCTTTCTCTCTCTTTCTCTCTCTCTCTCTTTGCATGACCACGTAAGCGCGCATTCGCAGACCCCATAGTGCATGTACACACAAGCAGACATACAGAAGAACGAGCTAAAGGGCAGAAAGATATGATAAGAGGGCTGGGGGTGTATATTATAAAAATGCCCTCTTAGGCGAGAAGGAAGTGGGGGAGGGACAGTATATCTGGATATCCCAAAAGTATTCCCCCTTGGGAAAAACACGGACCATACATAAATAAACATGGCAACGAGGGAGTATTTCCAGAAGTACTCCCCTTTGTGAAAACACAGAACCATGCATAAATAAACATTTAATGAGAGAGAGAATACTTCTGGGAAACGGGGAGGGGTTGGGGGAGTGGTTCTAAGATATCCAAAAGTACTCCCGGTGGAGGGCGGGGGGTGTAATTTTAAGGGGTGGGGAGTACTTCTGAAACGCTACACCGGGGAGTATTTTTAGGGGAAGGTAGAACTTGTGTGATGCTACACCGGCTTACCAGCTCAAAAGGGTGTAAAAGGCGGTGGCTTGTATCATGGTCTTAAGGGGCCGGGTAGCTCAGTTGGTAAGAGCGTCTTGCTAGTAACCGAAAGGTCGCTGGTTCGAATCCCAGATTGGTCAACGTGTGATCATATTATTTTCCCCTTTACCAGCAACTGGCCCGCTGGTGTCAGTATAAATCGGTCCAGTAGTCACCTATATGCGAAAGTGTCGTGTGACTATAATCTACATACAAGCTACATGGTCTTATTCACACCGCCCAGGAATCAACTTCTTCTCCCGAGTCTCTTCTCGAGACTGTTAGCTGTCTTCTGTCATTGGTCTGGTCATCATCCATCTTCTGTGGACGAGACAAAACGTCATCAGAATAGCCATTAAAAGAAAAGAATGAAGACAAAATAGCGGCGGCATGCCCACCATGCGAATAATTCACGCTTATTATGAGTTTCACTTTCTTCGGCCCTACCAAACTACTAAAGAATGTTGTATTATAACAGAAAGGAGGGAAGGAGGAGGAGGAGAAGAAGAAGAAGACAAAGAAGAAGAAGAAGAAGATTACATTATTATATGTGCGTCTTGCCTCTCTTAGTATCTGTCACAACTGCGGCTATCTGGCTTTGACTACCACTGTCCATGCATACATGTACCTGTTCTGTCTTGTTTTACATGTACTTGTCCGACATTTTCATCTTGTCTCTCTGTACTTACGAAATACCAAGGAACACGGTAAGGAATCCTTATATAGCAAGTAATACTTGAACAAACCAAGAAGTAAAAACAAAGTCTGGCGCCGTTCGACCGTTGACAGATTTTAACAAAATTATTATACATGTCATTTATATTATCATATTTTTCAAAATGTATTTCAAACGTAAATAATAAGCTTTGACAAAAATTCCAGTCCGCAAGACCATAAATATATTTGGGTACAATATTATCTTCAGTCTGACTTTCAACACAATAATCCACAGTTGTTATAACAGGCAAATGGTAGCTGGCTAGAGGGTAGGACTGCACTTCCCAGAAACATGCTAAATCTGGAATAAGGAGTGTTAAATCAAGGGCTGAAGCTCGACGATGAGAAACACCAGGATATCTAGTTATTTGTCCATTACTTAATTCAATTAAATTGGAATCAATAATATTTTTAGCAAATCTTACACTTGAGGTGTTAACACAATCCTTGTCCCAAACAGGTGAATAAAAATTAAAATCACCGTTAATTATCCATTTTCCAGAATCCTCCAAAGAACGAATCCAGTCACTGTTTTCATTACTTGGTACCTTTGGATAACCAACCGGACACAATGTTTATACACATGTTTTTGTTAACTTTTATTGGAACAATCGCAGAAAAAATAAACATCTCGAAGACCTTTTGGAACTGGAGAAATATTTAGAGAATAATCCACGTCATTTCTGAAATACAACGCAGCTTGTATTTTGTTACTAATGTTTATTAGTGGTGGGCAATAATAACCATATAATTTAATTTTTTTCTTATTAACATTTTAAATTGTAATGTTAAAACATGACATTCATTTTTTAATAAATAGTCGTGTAAATATTGAACATTGGTACAAATGGACCTGCAATTCCATTGAAATTATACGAATAATCGTTCTTGTGTCAAAAGAAATGATAACACATTATGATCAGGTAATAATATGCACTCATCAAAACTGAATGATGATGAAGATGATGATGATGATGATGATGATGATGATGATGATGATGATGATGATGATGATGATGATTATCAACAGGATGATAACAATCTTGATGATGATGAATGTCTATGACCATATCCCTTTACTATTTGTTCTAAATCAGTACAGTTTTTATACATATCATTAATCTGTAGTAATAATAATAATATCCATAATGACTGCACATTTGATGTTGATCGCGGTGAAGATGAGCATGTGGATGACGAGAATGATGACTGTTACAATATGTTTCAAATGTTATTCTGCTCTCCTGAATGCCGGAAAATGTCACCGGCGGAAGTGTGAATTGTTGGTGATATCACAATCGGCGATACAATTCCACTTTCTACACATTCTATAAAACATTGAACCAGATGATGTCAACATTGTGCTTATGGATGAGAACAATAGGATACGGTTTCCTTAACAGTTGTTGGAATACAGTGATGCCATTGTATGTTAGTGAGACATCTATCAGAAAGGTTCAGAATAAAGGTGCTACCCACCACCACCTCCAACACCTCGTTCTACCCTCACACTCCTCCCCTTAACGAATCGAAACCATGTCCTGTTCTACTAAGTGAATCTCTATACCAGCGTCGCGCCGTTTGTCGTTATCATTCATAGGAAGAGGAAGCTGACAGAAATGAAACCAGTTTAATTGTTCCACGAAACGACATGTGAAGTACACGATTTTAAAATGTCTTCGGGTTTTCAAACTCAATCGCTGACAAAATATTATACCCCTTAGGCTTGGTTTAATTCTTTGTATTGTCTTCTATTCTGTACAACTCTGTCTGAAAATTTGGCTTTACAATTTTTTAAAACTTATTTGGTCTATCTAGTTTTGTACATCCACCAAGTTCAGCTATCAAGGTATTTCGCGCGTATATTGTGAAATTAAGATTGTACGTACTATAAGTACTGTGTAATATTGTTTCTTTGTGTTACACTCGTTGTTGATTTTTATCAGTAGTTTATTCAGCCCCAATGCTTGAATCCTGATAAGTGTAACTCGGATTCGTTTATCCACGCAACCTGTTCACCAAGCAACAAAGCAGGAGTCGTCGTATGAAGTTTTCCAACTTTATTCAGCGTACTTCAACAACTGCATACAATTGCTCATTCGCTTTTCACTTTCACTCTCTTCTCTACACAGTGCATCAATTATATAGTTCTTTCTAGACTTCAGATAACGTCAGAATGTTCCGGCGTGACACATTACAACCAATCAAAATAGACTTCGTCATCACTGTCTTACGTCATATGACTTTCTTTACAGTGCAAGAATTTTCTCAGCTATCTACATTTATCGAGAAGCTTCGATCGATAGTAAACAAGCAACTCTAGAGAATTCTCCAATTATATCGACCAACGAAAATTATCAACATTATACCAAGCTTCTTCTAACAACAACGCAAAATGAAATCAAAGGTAAATACATTCTGTTATTGAATGCTTTGCAAAACAAAACGATCGGATCTATCGTGCGCGTCTCGCAGGCACCATCGTGCGCGTCGCAAACGTAACACTTTGTTTGGTTCGTTTAGTTGAGTTTTCCAGCCAACTAAACAAATTCCGCTATCAAGTTATGTCAGGTGTGCGTAATGACTTCAATAAATGAACATTGGAGTTTAATGTCTACACTCACGTTTGGCGTTACGGCAGACTGAGGTTTAATCATGCCAAGGGAGAGGCGTTTGGGACCTAAATCAATACTGAACCTCCAAAGCAATCATACGGCTAAGATGGGCAAGGAACAAATTATATTTTGTACACCACGGGATTCGAACCTGGGTCGTCGGCGCCCCAGGTGAACGCTCTGCCACTGAGCTACGGCGGTGGGAAAATAATGGTTTGATCTGTACAACCTTTGTGTAAGATTTTGGTTACTTTGTTTCCTTATTGGGCTTTGCTTGGGTATTGTGCTCAAGTCAACAAGTGCAGCCATCAAGTTATTTCGATGTACATTCTGCTTCATTCTCTATATATGAGGGATTTCATTGTGTGCGAGTTTCCGCTTATTTTATTTTCCTAAGGCTGTCAGCGCATACATCAAACGATAAGAACATTAAAAGCCTTTCTACGGATATCAAAAAGGGGGCGCAGTTAGGTCAGCGGTGTTCGCAGTGTACTCGAATGTCGGGTGATAACAATGCAGGCTGAACAGGCAGTGGTTCAAACCCCGTTGAAGGCATGGAGTTAAAACTGCGCCCCTACTTCTTCGGATGAGGGTATGAACCGAGGTCTAGTCTGTGTACGCATGCACTCCATCTCATGGACTTTAAAGATCCTGACGCTCATGTCCTAGACGGGTGAGTGCCGCCTGCTCTGCTCAAATACACCCAACACCTACGCTTCCCACCCCTCACCCCCCATATAATAGGTACATTTACTTCAGGTCATTGAAGTTGATCACCTTCCAGACAAAGAAGGAGAAGAAATGGGGGACGATGAAGGCTGAACAACGATGAATAATGTTGAAAAGAAAATATACCGTACGCTCATCTATTTGAGGACAGTTAACGCGCATCAGTGAATGTAGCCAAACAAAAGCGATGATAAAGTATCACTCAGGTTTTATTATTAAAGATTTCTGTTGCAGTTTCTTTTGTCAATAAGCTATGACGCCAGCGAAGTGTTTGGTTTCCCCCACTTTCAGTGTCAGAACTGTTCAAGTCGCTGGAGAGACAAGCGATCAATTTGATAAGAATGACGTACGATGGATTTGCTGTAGCATACTTTCTGAGCAGGAAGTTGAAAGATCATTAAAGAAAAAAAGTTCACTTCTTTTTGTCTTTTCTTTTTTTTAAAATTGTTTGAGGCAAATAGCTAAATACCCTTTTTTGTCCACTATGTATTTTGTCTTGTTTGCTGGCAGAGTATAAGGTTTTATTTTTTTAAAAATCACATAACAGACTTTTGAGGTCGTGTGGAGAAAAAGGAATTCTGAAAGTAAGAAACGATTGTGAAAGATTTTATTGTAGCTCATATGTTTTGAGTATGAACTACATCGTAGTAGAAGAAGAACAGAAATCAGTTAGCAACTTGTGAGTTCGTGGAAAAGATACAATATTATAGCCATATATTGCTCGACTATTGACGGCCTTGAACTGGTAAACAGTAGAAGCAAATCAAACAATAAATTAACAACTCTTGAGTCCGCGTGAAAGAAATTACTGTAGCCATAATCCACCCCACCCCCATCACATCCTAATATGATTAGTCTTGTACTGCTACTAAAGTTGATCTTAACAATCAATCTCAATCTGTGAATTTGTTGGAGAGAACTGATTGTAGCCATATTTATCGATTGACTTTACGGTATTGCAAGTTAGAAATCCATCAGGGATCCTGAATTTTGTTAGACAGAAATAACAATTGTCTTGTCCTGTAAAGAAGACCTTTAAAAAAATCGATCATCCATTCGGATTTCAATTGTGCGAAATAGCTTTAACTGTATTTACTACTGTATTGTACTGGTAGCGTACAACAAAACACTTTAAAAATCAATTATCGGCTCTGAATTTGTTTGAAACAAATAGTTCTAGCCGTTCTTAATTGCAGACAATACCGTTATGTATGTAGCTGAAAGTACACACACACACACACGTATTTGCACAACTGGGTTTATTTAAGAATGTAGGAATCGGAAAGTGATATTTTGACGCAAAAGGGTTAGGGCAAGGGTTAGGGATAGATCTACAACTAACCTTTACCCGAACCCTTGTCTAAAAAGTTGACCTAGTTCGTCTCCTACAGGCGATGAAATAGGTCGAATTTTCTTCAAAATTTCTCCGAGAATTGACTGTATTTTCTCCGTCCCGGATAGAGCACTCCTGTGTACTTAAAACACTCTCATGCACTACAACTGCACTCCCATGCACTAAAAGAGCACTCACGCCCACTTAGAAAAAAGTGGGGTCCTGGAAAAAGTGGGTTCCAAGCAAATAAACCCTGTTACACTCCGTTCGATGATGGTGTTTTTCTTTATCAGTAGTGGATTCAGCCCCAATGCTGAAGTACTGATGAGTGTAGCTCAGATTCGTTTATTCACGCAACCCGCTCAAGCAGCATACAAGTCACTAAGTCGACGTGCGAAGTTTTCCACTTTTTATTCAGCACACACCAACAACTGCATACAATTCTCAACTCAACTCAACAACTTTCACAGCAACTCTCTTTACAACACACAAAGCATCGAATATATAATTTTTTCTATCCTTCGAGATGACGACAGTTTGTTCTAGAAATGACGCATTACAACTAACCAATCAGAATTAAAGATCGTCATCACTGACTTACGTCATTCATCTCTCCACACATACCCCGAACCTTCTCTTACTTCGACAATCATCCCGAAACTTCGATCGATAGTAAACAAGGAGATCCAGAGTATTCTCTAACAATATCGACCAACGAAAATTATCCACGTTATACAAAGCCTCTCCTAACAACAATGCAAACTCAAATCAAAGGTAAATAAACTCCATTATTGAATACTTTGCAAAACGAAACGATTAGATCTATTGTGCGCGCTTCCGACATACTTTCGTTCGCGTTTCAACGTAACATAACCCCCCACTCAAGAAGAAATGTACCCAATTTCTTTCAACAACGTTGAAACGTAATGCACAAACAAAGTCCTCAATTGAAACTAATTTAAGACTTTCTGAATACTGTAATTGCGCTCAGCTTATCTACACAGAGTCAATGGTTTCCATCTTCAAGTCTATCTGGATATTGTCAATGTTCACAGTTCATCCGCACAGTCAATGTTCTTTACTCACACACTCTGCTGAGGAAGTCCGCACCAACATTATCTGATCCTTTGATAGATTCTACTCGCATGTGAAAGTTCTGCAAGTACATAGCCCATCTCATGATGCGACTGTTCACAAACTTGGCAGAGTTCAAGTAAGTTAGCGGCTTGTGATCAGTCTGTAGCACGAACTTCACTCCTTGAAGGTACAGTTCGAACTTCCGGATTCCCCATATGATGGCAAGGCACTCTTTCTCCATGGTCGAGTAATTTTTCTCAGCCCTGGACAGCTTCTTGCTGGCGTAACTGACCGGAAATAGTTTCCCTTCGTGTTCTTGCATCAGTATGGCGCCGATGCCTTCGTCCGCTGCGTCTGTTCTTAAGACGAATTCTTTGGAAGTGTCAGGCAGTCGTAGCACCGGATCCTTCGAAAGGAGGTCGCGCACAGTCTGGTATGCCTTCTCCTGAGACGGTCCCCACTGCACTTGGTTTGGACAGCCTTTCCGCACCAGGTCCGACAAGGGTGCTGTGATGGCGGAGTAGTTTGGTACAAACTCCCTGTAGTATCCAGCCAACCCCAGGAAAGATCGCACCTGCTTCTTGGTTTGGGGACGTGGAGCGTTCAGAATCTTGGTGACGTTTTCTAGTAGAAGCCCCTTTTGTCCTTCTTTCAGCGAATGGCCGATAAAGTCTACGTTGTCAGTCCCCAGAATGCACTTACTGGGTCTCACGGTCAGGTTGGCTTCTGTGAGACGGTGAAACAGCTCCCTCAAGGTCTGCAGATGCTCTTCCCAGGTGCGAGTGTGGACTAGCAGGTCGTCCCAGTAACACACGACGTTGTCCATCCCATTAAGCATCTTCCTCATTCCTCTCTTTAGGGTAGCTCCGCTGTTGACCATGCCAAAGGGCATCCTTAGGCACTCGTACGTTCCATCAGGAGTTATGAAAGCAGTCTTTGGTATGTCCTGTTGACGCACGGGGACTTGCCAATAACCCTTGCTGAGGTCAATCTTTGAGAATATTCTACTCCCCGATAATTGGCGGAAGAGGTCTGCTGCGGTAGGCATCGGCTCAGGGTCGAAGACGGTGATCTTATTAACCTTCCTGTAGTCGATGCATACTCGGTTGCTCCCGTCCTTCTTGTTCACGACCACGACAGGGGACGCGTAGGGGGAACTGGACTCCCTGATGATGCCCATCTTCAGCATCTCATCGATGTCTTTCTTCAAGGATTCGCGGGCCTTGAAAGGGATCGGAAAGGGTTTTGATCGAACGGGAATATTTGAAGTGAGGTGGACTTCATGTTCGACCAAAGTCGTAGAGCCTGGGACATCGCTGAAGCTATGGGGAAACTCGCCCATAAGGTCCTTGAGCTCAATCTTTTGACCTTCCGTCAAGCGTGGTCCTAGCTTAACATCATTGATGCCTTCTTTGCTATGGAAGTATCCCAGTTCCAACAGTTTCTCGCTGTCAAAGCTGTTGTCGATCTCAGCTGCTGTTGCCACATGCACAGTCTCTGATGGCCTTTCCACGTACAGCTTAAGGAGGTTGGCGTGGTATATCTTGGAATGCTGGCCGACCTTCACCTTATAGTCATTGATCCCCACCACGGTCTCCACTTCGTACGGGCCTTTCCACTGCATCAGCAACTTATTGTGATCAGTAGGTAGCAGCACCAGCACTTTGTTGCCAGGTTTAAACTTCCTGCTCACAGCCCTACGATCATAGTAGTGCTTTCCACAGTCCTGGGACTTCTTCAGGTTTTCTCTGGCTATCTCGAGAGTCTGCTCCAGCTTCTCCCGTAGCTCAAATACGTACTGGTAGCTGTTCTTCACCTCTGGGGTATTCTTATTCTTTCGTCCACAGTTCTTTCAGGATGTGCATCGGCCCTCTGATGGTTCTTCCGTACAGCAGCTCGAACGGAGAAAAGCCGGTGGACTCCTGCGGTACTTCTCTGTAGGCGAAAAGTAAGGCGTTGATATAGCGATGCCATTGTCTGGGCTGCTCGCTGCACAGTTTCTTCAGGGTGGACTTCAGCGTAGCATTGAACTTCTCGAACTTCTCGACAAGCCCGTTGCACATCGGATGGTAAGGTGTCGTAGTCAAATGCCGGATGCTCAGCAGTCTGTTGACCTCCTTCATGCAGTCAGAGACGAACTGCGTCCCGAGGTCTGTCAGAATTTCTTCAGGCACTCCAAGTCTACTGAACATGTCCACCAGTGCCTCTGCTACAGTTTCAGTGTCAATCTTCTTCAGTGGCACTGCTTCTGGGTACCGAGTCGCATAGTCCACTAAAGTCAGTACCCACCGATGACCTTCTTCACTCGGAGGTCTTATTTCGCCGATTAAGTCTAAGGCCACCCTCTTGAAAGGTCGGTCGATCAAAGGCATTCTCTGCATTGGCACTTTAGGGACCCTTCCTCGAGGTATGGTCTTCTGGCAAATGTCACATGATCGGCAGAAACGGCTGACGTCCGCATGAAGTCCTGGCCAGTAGAATACCGCCTGGATTCTATCTGACGTCTTCCTGATGCCTAGGTGACCTCCCATTATTGAGTCATGCGCTACTTCCATCACCTGGCGCCTTAGGGGTAACGGTACCAAGACTTGACGTAGTGGTTTCCCTCCGTTGACCCTCGGGTGCTGGAAGATTCGGTACAGGATTTTGGCCTTCACCTCGAAATAGACCGTACCACTGCCTTTGGTCACGTGGTCTTGGCGGTTCCTGTACTTGTTTAAAGTGCTATCAGCTTCCTGGAGCTGGATCAGCTTATCTCTGTCCACGATGGCAGCTTTAGAGTTGTCGGCGACCCTCAGTGGCGTAGACGTCTTGTCTCTCTTGGCCTGGGCCCTGGTAGTAACAGCACCGACGATCTCTGGTCGGCAGGGCTGAGCCGGAGTAACCACATTGTCCCGTATCAGCTCTGTAAGGTCTCCATCGGGAAACGGCAATGGATCCTCCTCCACAACTTCGACGTGTTGAGTTGAGGCAGGACTCCACTCTGGATCGGGGTCGGCGGGTCGTCTCGCGCCGTCGATATTCCCGATCATCAAATCATACAGCGGCTTCTTCAGGCAAACCGCTTCGACTTCGCCTATGTAGAAAGGGGTGTTGACATGAATCTTCGCAACTGGCGCTTTCAAACATTTGCTGTCGGCCATAAGTGTCCATTTTGAATCGCCAGTGAACTGTTCTTTAGCGATTAGGTCTTCTCTGACGATGACCCCACTACAGACAGAGTCTCTTAAGACAGTCACTTCATGATTTCCGACGCGTCCCTTGGAAACAGGCATGTTCTGGACGGTCACAGCTGCGCTGGCGACGATGGGGATGGATTTCCCGTTGGCAAGGAGAAGTTGGCCATCAGTCATGCACTCTTGCACGTCCGCAGTGGTAGCTGTGCGCTTGGTCTCACTCGGAAGAATGACGCTCCCGCCGCACACTTGATGGTCAGATCTACTGGTTTGCCGTTGATTGGAGAACCGCCTCTGCCGGTTGCCCGCCGCTGCGTTGTCCGTACTGCTCCGCTGTCCGCTACTTTTGTTTTGAGGACAATTAGCCGCCCTGTGGTCTGTAGCGTTGCAGGTGAAACAGCCTCTTGAATGCCCTTCCCTGGGAGGAGGCGTGGAGTCCGTCTGTCTCTGGCTCGTCTGGCTCCCTTGGATCTGGTTCCCATGGTTTGCAGTCTTCTGAAAATGTTTCGTCGCGCTGGGTGGCCCCAGGGTTTTCTCATGAGCGATAAGATATCTTTCAGCAGCCTCAGTCACATCTTTAAGCGTCTGCAGCTTTTGTTCTTCTAAGTGGGTCGCTAGGTCCTTGTGACAGGCATTGAGAAATTGTTCCTTCACGATCAGGTCATGGAGACTGTCGTAAGACTTACTTTCGCCTGATAACTCCACCCACTTGTGTAGATATGACGACAGGCGCTCCACAAACTGCTTTGGCGTCTCGTCTGACTTAGGCCGGCATTCACGGAAGCGTTTACGGTAGCCCTTCTCTGTAAAGTTGTAGCACTGCAATAGGGCCTCTTTCAAGACGTCGTAGTCTTTAGCGTCATCGTCCGACAATCTGGTGTAGACGTCGAGTGCTTGCCCCGTCAGAAGTGCACTTAGTGGAATCGCCCAGTCTTGAGGTTGCCAGTTAGAGCTTTTGGCAAACCTTTCAAATCTCGACAAATAACTGTCGATCTGGTCCTTCCCGTCGACGAACGCTGGCAATTTTGGAGCCATGTTGTCGCTGATAACTTGTGGCGCATGCTGATTGTTTTGGATGCGCGCCAATTCTAGCTGGTACTGACGCTCACCTTCAAGACGCTTCAGCTCGAACTCTCTTTCTTCACGACGTCGTTGTTCTTCTTTTTCTTGCCGCTGCTGTTCAATTTCTAGACGCTTCTGTTCTAGTTCTAGTTCTTTTTCTAGACGCTTCTCTTCTAATTCTCGTTCTTGTATTCTCTCCTTGGACTTGACGTACTCCGTCAGCTGTTTGCCTTTGAGATTCAGTGCAATCCCTTTCTGCCAGAAGTCAGCCATCTTGATGCTTCTGGAAAGTTCTTTTCTAGAAAGTTCTTTTTCTAGAAAGTTCTTGACTGGAGAGGTCTTTTTTTCTGGAAAGTTCTTGACTGTGCTGTACCTTTCTAGACTGTTCTAGAACAGCACGCTTTCTGCAGTAGCGCTGATGCTTGCCACTAGTCGCCTTCGCTGACGCAGGCACCGCTGTCCTCGTCGTATGCGACGCTGCACCACGCTGGTGTTGATGTATACGCTCCTGTGCTGAAGTAGACGCGACGTCCGCTCGCCGCTCTCTCTAATACTGGCGATGTAGCTCCGAGACTGTCCCTCGACGTAGTCTTACGGCAGCCACGTAGTCCCGATCTGTTGTTCGCTCACGAAGCAACTCTTCAGCGACTACACGCCCTTGCAGTCAACCCGAACCTATCGGTGATGTAGTCCCAGTATGTTGGCCCCTCTCGACGCAACTTGTTGGCGGCTACCCTCGATGACTGCCTCCCGTAACGTTGACTCGCTTGTTGTAGCAGTTGAACCCTTGGCTATGGCGTGAATCGCGGCTTGACCCCCAAAATGTTACACTCCGTTCGATGATGGTGTTTTTCTTTATCAGTAGTGGATTCAGCCCCAATGCTGAAGTACTGATGAGTGTAGCTCAGATTCGTTTATTCACGCAACCCGCTCAAGCAGCATACAAGTCACTAAGTCGACGTGTGAAGTTTTCCACTTTTTATTCAGCACACACCAACAACTGCATACAATTCTCAACTCAACTCAACAACTTTCACAGCAACTCTCTTTACAACACAATTCAATTCTTTTATTTAACGTCTCTTCACTTGCTGAGTGATATTAGACCAAAACACTTTCTCTCGCACAGACAAACAAACACAAAGGTCCATAAACAATAAAATAAATAAATAAAATTCTATAACAATTTGTTGATCAGAGATTCACTAATAGTCGTAGCAACGTCAACTATTACATGATGATGTAATATAGAATCTAATGGTTTGTCGTTGTCAATCACTATTTGTTTTTCCTTATATGTATTAAGCAACACAGGACACTGTCGTACAATGTGTTCCACAGATAACAACACACAAAGCATCGAATATATAATTTTTTCTATCCTTCGAGATGACGATAGTTTGTTCTAGAAATGACGCATTACAACTAACCAATCAGAATTAAAGATCGTCATCACTGACTTACGTCATTCATCTCTCCACACATACCCCGAACCTTCTCTTACTTCGACAATCATCCCGAAACTTCGATCGATAGTAAACAAGGAGATCCAGAGTATTCTCTAACAATATCGACCAACGAAAATTATCCACGTTATACAAAGCCTCTCCTACCAACAATGCAAACTCAAATCAAAGGTAAATAAACTCCATTATTGAATACTTTGCAAAACGAAACGATTAGATCTATCGTGCGCGCTTCCGACATACTTTCGTTCGCGTTTCAACGTAACAAACCCATTTGTTACTAAGAAAGACAAGTGTCTGCTACCCATTTGTGCGTTTATTCACGTGCACAAACACACACACACACACACACACCTACACACATATACACACACAAATTATACTCTACCTTCCGTTAGTGCGGAACATAGCTTAAATGTAGTCATAATTAGTGTGTAGACAATGCGGTATTGTGTTGGTGAAGTTGGGTGCTCAACAGCTTGAACAATTTCGGGGTAATTTTCGTAAAAGAAACTGCTTTCGACATACGCCTCATTCATTATTTGAGCTTGTCACCTGCGCTCTTTTTGACAGCATCTGATCAAGTTCTTTCACGGAGAAGAATGTCGTCAGCCGTTGTTATCTTGGTATCAAGAGAACGGAAATTTGTATCAAGTAAATTGTTCACACTAATCTAATTCGTCTTGACTTAGACTAATACCTTTTGCATCTCACTGAGATCGTCAGCCGCTATATTGGTGACAACAGGACAGGAAATCATTATATACTAGAAACTCTCATTGTATACGGTTAATTTTGTGGACTTGTTGAACAGTTCAGTGCTGTATTAAAATAGAATGAGAAGATTGTTTAGAATAGCAGATGTTTAAAAAAAAAAAACTAAAAAAAACACTGTCTGCTTCAATTTAAGACGCAGAGTGGACAAAGTCAGGATGGAATGATGGGTGTCAAAGTCTCGTTTGTTGCAAGACTGTGCACTGTAAAACGTCATTAACAATACGGAGTGCCTGACATCAAACGGTTCTCATTACACGTTCGCTTTGAATAGAGAACAGCGCCCGTTCATGACCTCCAGCATTGTAATAACGCTGCCATCATCAAATCTTGCCACCAAGTAGTGAAAAGATGCTAAATGAATTCGCCAAACTGAACTCTTCATCAAGTTTCTGTTAGAAGAAAATGTTATTTATTTTATGTAACCGTTCTTACATAGCGCTTTTTCAGCTTAAGAGCAGCTCAAGGCATTGGCCGATACAGGATCTTGGTGACTCAAGACTCCCGAGGCGCCCACTTGCAGTCTTTGGAGGCATCCCATCGTCTGTCGCCCAGACAACTGAGCACAATCCTTGGCGACCGGATATGGGGAGAAGGGGCCTAGTGCTTGTTGTTGGGCGTATTATGTGTAGCCGGCATTCACCCCCGTCTAGGGCATGAGCTTCAGGATCTTTACGATGGAATGCGAATGTAATAATTATAGGCTTATACAAGTACCCACAAACCAGGTTTACAAAGTCTCCAACCGGTCATTTGGGTACCCAGCTTTGGATCCTGGAACCCGGCTGGGTTCCCGGATCCAAGGCGGCTCCCAGAAAACGATCTGGGAACGACGGGTAGGGTAAGGCAGTGCCTCGACGGGTAGGGTAAGGCAGTGCTACACATATTCCGCTCGAAACGGGTTAGGGTTAGGGTTAGCGGTCCGTCTACAAGTGATGAAATTACATGGGAATTATAGTTGGGGTTCCCATAAGCAAGGGGGTATTTCTCTCTCTCTCTCTCTCTCTCTCTCTCTCTCTCTCTCTCTCTCTCTCTCTCTCTCTCTCTCTCTCTCTCTCTCTCTCTCTCTCTCTCTCTCTCTCTCTCTCTCTCTCTCTCTCTATATATATATATATATATACATACATATACATACATACATACATACATACAAAATAATGTTTTCGGATTAAACGAGCACAAAAAATATCATTGCCTGTATGAATACGTTTAGGAACAAAGGATAAACCAAAAACATAACCCAGCCATAAAAATCTCGTAAGACACACAATGAATGCAAAACATGACGTGTAAACTAATTAGCTGAGTCTCCTATTCTGACAAGCGTATCAAGCCCTTTTGTATTTCTCCCCAACCCAACCCCATCCCCACCCCCTCCGTCCTCCTCCAAATTCCTTAAAAATGTTATGATTGCACGAAAACACAGTGTTGACTACCGGATTTGTATATTTCATCCTGCTTCTTAAAAATTGGCGAGCCCTTTTTTTGAGAGAGAAATTTTGTACCACCTTAACCGTTTCCATGCCAAACGTGTCGAAGGACACGGATGAGAATGGTTTGCACAATCGAAGGAATTGCTTTGTACAGACAAATAAGAACCTTTACACACACACACACACACACGCGCGCGCGCACGCACACACACACACAACCTTGAAATTTTAATTAACACTATAGTTGCTGGGCGTGCCTTGATCACTGCAATATTGCGCTGTAATTGTAACTGAAGGGTTGCACTATAGCAAACTTGGTTAGGGTAAGCGTTCCTCGTAACAGCAACAACAAAAACTTAACCAAAGCTCAGCCCTGAACTGCTTGATTGGGAGGGATGGTGAAGAGAAGGGGGTCTGGGAGCATGAAATGAAAGGCACTGGGGAAAACAAAAAAAATTTGCTTTACACTCACCAGGACCATTCACACGTGAACGGGACGATAACCGGACTCGATGAACTGCAGCAGGCAAAGTGACCAAAGTAGCGGGCGTGCTAGAGAGAGAGAGAGAGAGAGAGAGAGAGAGAGAGAGAGAGGGGTGGGGGGAGGGATTCACCCTCATAAAACTGACCTTGACAAAAGAGACAGTTTCTCTCTATCCTTCTGATCATGATGAGGGTCACAGGAAAACGTGCACCTTTGTTTCAATTGTAGCACCTCTTCTGAAGTGTGTTGCTTGTGTCTCTCATTCAGCAGTAATAGATAGATGATTCTGTTAATTAGTTGTACTGTACGAACAAATAATGCACAGCAAATTGCCTTTTGACAGGCAACAAGTGGTGGATAGCCCATTTTTCTGATACATGTAACGTCACAATGAATGGGTTTAGAGGGAGGAAATTAACTGTTATGAATAATAGCCTTGTTTTGAGCGTGTCCTGAAGCCAGTTCGTAACCGAGTGAAGATTGTGTACATTCATTGAGGAAGTAAAACCAGGTCAGAATCATCAAATATTAACGGCGTTTTTATTTATTTAAAAAAAATTATTTTTAGTCCTATTTATATTTTTTATTTTCGTAAACTTTATTCCCGATGCCTACTTATAAGAGTATGGAATCTAAATAACGTGCGTATTCATTTCTCGGTTCTCTAAAACCGGGCAGTATTGGTTCGTTAACTTTTGCTTGCTGTTGGATGGCTATATTAGTTTGATTGGGTTGTGTGTTTGAGTGAGTGTGTGTGTGTGCGCGCGCGTGTGTGAAAAGCCCTGACACCATTTCTTGACTCTATCATTCTGATGGTCGTCATCGTTTTGTCATCATCATGATCATCATCATGATCATCATGATCATCATCATGATCATCATGATCATCATGATCATGATCATCATCATGATCATCATCATCATCATGATCATCATGATCATCATCATCATCATCATCATCATCATCATCATCATCATCATCATCATCATCATCATCATCATCATCATCATCATCATCATCATCATCATCATCATTATCGTCGTTGTCTTCGTCTTAATGACACTACCTAACAGAAGATGTGTGTTGATACAACTATGTGTGAGCTTGATAAATCGTTCAATTATTAATTCATGCCTTCAAATAATTAATGCATTTATTCGTTCTCTCGTGAAATTTATTCATTGAGCAATCCATTCTCCGTCATTTTTTTGGTTGTAATTTTGATGTTTTATTTTGACAACCTTCACGTGTTTTTTCCTTCTTTTATGTGATCCTAAATTATGTCACTAGACGGAGGTGTTTCTTTCCTATTCTTTTCCACTACCTGGTACCGTTAGCCTCGAGGATGTACTATATCTTCTGGCCTGAAGGAACATTCATCATGCTGTTCTGATCGCAATCACACACGGAAAAGCCAACTCGGGAACTTCGATCATCATCTTTTTTTCAGTGTCAGATGGGGACTAGCGGTAACCGGAACGATCGACCAGCGATGAGCGTACAAGTATGTGTGTGTGTTTGTGTGTATGTGTATGTGTGTGTGTGTGTGTGTGTGTGTGTGTGTATGTGTGTGTGAGGCGATGTAGAAACGCCGTTATTTAAAAGAAGTCGTATTACGCTACTTCGTTCTTTTGCCGGCCCCATTATTTTGACGTCAACAAAACAGTGTTACATGAGGCTTAGGGCAGTGTTAGGGTTAGGATTAGGTTAAGGGTTTGAGTTTGGGTTAGCTTTAAAAAATGAACAAATTGTTTTAAAATGTCAAAACAACGTATGTGGCATTTCATGAAAGTCATAACGACTGCGTTTTTACATGCTTGTCACATGTATGTGTGTGTGGGTGTGTGTACGCGCGCGCGTCCGTGCGTGTGTCTGTCTGTCTTTCTGTGTATCACAAGAGGCGAGTTTAGACACTCCAGTAAGGCTCCTTGCCTTAAAAGCTCACCCTTCTTTGGCTTTTTTAGTTAAAAGTCGATGCCTAGAAGACGACAAAAGTTAGGTTTGTTCTAAGTATGGGTAGTGTAGACTTTCGCTAAGGTAGGCCGTGGCATAATCTAGCTGACCTATATCCACCAGCCCCTGCGAGAGGACGCTAGTAATCACGGGATTTCGCGGGCTTGGCTAATCATAACGTTAGGTAGGGCATTCTTTGTCTAAATCTCAACCGAGATGGACGCACATGCTGAAAGCTCTCTCAGAAGACTACGCAGGTGACGGGTGAAATCCATTCATCGAGTATAGCCATAGCCTGACATTGTCACAAAGGTAAATAATCAATCTTTTGTTTCACCGCGATTATTGATATTACTATTGGATTATGTTTGTGAAGTCTTGCCATGTTTTATAATTGTGAATGTTAGTAAAACTTTGTCGGATAACGCAGTGGTTGGAGCACTCTCTACTGTGTCGCAAGTTAAGCACCGTCCAGTGCGGTTAGCACTTGGATGGGTGACCGCAAAACGTAAAGCGACAAATAACAACGCCCCCAGTTGACTCAACTGTGACTGAGTACCTACTCTTTTAAGAGTGGGGAAGGTAAAGCAGCGAGGGAGAGAGATGGGCATCACCCTCAATACGCTGGCCCAAGATAAGTGTGATCTCCAACATCACGCTCCCCTACGGCCACAAGGCTATGGGACTACCTTTACCTTTAAGTAAAACTTTGCTTGACCACGTGGCTGACCCACGCGACCGGTTTCGACACCATGAGGTAGCCCCTAAGGACTCACTGTTGTTTTGTCACATTGGTATTATTGCAGACCAGTGGCTGTACCAGAGAAAGTGTATATTG
Source organism: Oncomelania hupensis (assembly GCA_036898135.1). Classification (NCBI taxonomy): domain Eukaryota; kingdom Metazoa; phylum Mollusca; class Gastropoda; order Littorinimorpha; family Pomatiopsidae; genus Oncomelania; species Oncomelania hupensis. The sequence continues at coordinate 60,678,220 of CM072513.1, forward strand.
TTAATTATTTTTCCCTGTGTTTATTTTAGCCATGATTTATATATATAGGAATTATGTTGGAGATTCAAGTGGACGCGATCTCACTGAGGGCTGTTTCGGCCAACAGTGAGACGCTCTGCAATCCCTTTGTAAGCAAGGCGTTGCAGACACCCGTCTTATGTTTTGCAGACGAGCAGACTTGGTCCGCGGCAGGAGAAAGACTCCATTGAAAGTCATCCCAGACACGCGGCCTGCAAAAACTTGAGCAGAGAGCTCTGCGCTCCAATAGCTCAGTAGTTAACAAACTCGATGAGACAACAGCACCGTACCTCGAAGATACAGCTAAGTGCAGTATAAAACGTGCACGAACACTGATCTATATGGACTGTGCAATAGTCCACTTCCTGAAAAAGAACATTAGGCAAAACAAGAACAAAGCCCAGTGATGAGACAGTAGAAAGTATCGAGAACAATAGCGGAATAGACCCATCAAAGAGCGAACTACTCGAAGTGAATCTTGGACTGTTAAGTTACTCCTAGTTATATTACGTTTTGGACATTTAAGTTAGTGTAGTGATTAGATGTTTAGATATAGAGTAGAGGAAATAAATGTGTGATGTTGACTGTTAACAAGTGGCTGGACTACCTATGTTTCATAACCGTGCGAGAGATAGTGTGTCAGTGAATCTATTACACTTTTCTCCCTATATCTTTAATCCATCCTCACGCGGACCGGGCCAAACAAATAAATGTGTTAAGATTAGTCATAGGGCGATCTAACTAGCCGGTTGCCGCAGACGAAAGACGAGTGGGTAATAGCATTCCATTGTGCAGAGCCCAGCAACAATAGAACCCCACGTCACACTGTGTGAGGCTGTCGGTCTGTCTGTCTTCACTCCCATCAACGTCATTTCCTGAATGTTGTCATCCTACTGATGTGTTATACGTGTAAGGGTGTGTGAGTTATTAAAGGAAAGGAATTGCTCTTACATTTACATATGGCGCAGACCGGTTCAAAGAGTGGACTCAAGTCGGTAACCAGAGGAATCAGTATCTAACAGAAAGCTGACCTTCAGCATTTAGCGCACTGTCAACGACTGAGCTATTCTGATCGACCAACATGAAGGCATGTTTGTTAGATATCCAATGTCCACTGCTTTTTAAAAAAATATAATGACCGGGTTCATTAACGACCCCGCTCGGCGACATGGAGGTGGGAGTGTGATTGGTTTGAGGGGAAACGGGGGGCAGTGGGAAGAAGGGGAGGTGAAGGTAGGTTGGAGGTGTGGGTGGGGAGGCAAGTCCTGATATAGTTATCTCCCATCCTGATAGAGAGGGTATGCTACCGACGATGATATTAGGGAAGTAGAAGATAATTTTAGAGTTAGTTGGCTACTACTTTTAGCATAACGGCACTCGGATAGTTCCGTCTGTCAATGTACTACTATGTTTTATAAACGTTCTTATCTAATTTATAGTAAGATTGGATGTTTTGAATGTATGTTTTATCAAGTTTTAAATTTTTTAATGTAACCTTAGTTAAGTCCCATATATGCGCAAGTGTCCGGGACCTTAATCTAACAAACAAACTAACTAACTAATAATTTTAGAAAAAAAAAAAAGAGACAATGACATTTATCTTACCGAGCAGTTTAGTAGTCCAATTCACGAGTCTTGGTTTTTCCTTTCTTAACGAATTAGGTAACAATTAATGAATTATGCACGCAATTGGCCACTTTGTTTTTGTACGAAGCATAAAAAGGCCCATTACTCTAGATTGCACTTTTGACCCCTTAAAGCCTTGCATGTTCATGAATATTAATTGATATGTCTCAAACGATGTAAAACCACGCAATTCTCTCTCTAGTCTTCTCTGTTCTCATAAATTATTCGAAACAAAAATGACACAAGACCGTCTTTTTGAACCGTGCTTTTGCGAAACAACTGTTCAGGAATGACGGACTTTTAACCAAATGAAATTCTCTTAGTTTTGTGATCTTAATGCGCTGTTTCGTGTTTCTATGGACACGATGTTGGATATAACAGGCAAAAAGTTTATGTTGACATCTTTCGGAATGCTTCTTTACGATGTTTACGGAATAATACAAAGCCAGTAGTTACCTGTAAATTCTATGTCGCAGTTCACAGTTTTATAATGCTGTAGGGCACATTGTACTCATTTGCATCGATTGAAATTTGTGGTCCTGAATTTTGTGCGAATGAGGTGAATTAAAAATACTGTTTTGCTTATTAGATATGTCTGTCATGTCACACTTTCCATTCGTGAGCGGAATAACGGCTAACCGTGATGTTTTACTTAATGTTTGGTCGTTTTCAAGTTTGGAAGTGAGTTGCTGTAGAGTGCGGTAAAATAAATGTTAATAAATTTTTATTTTTTTTAAAGACCACATTTAAACTAGCCAGGGATGGTCTCCCCCAAACCTGCACATTTATTGAATTTACTTCAAATATTCCTTCGAATGAGCTTCTAAACTGAGGTCTAGTCTGTGTACACACGCATTCCTTCACACGGACGCTCTTGGTTATGCACGGTTGTTTGTAGATTATAGTCACACGACACTTTCGCATATAGGTGACTACTGGACCGATTTATACTGACACCAGCGGGCCAGTTGTTGGTAAAGGGGAAAATAATATGATCACACGTTGACCAATCCGGGATTCGAACCAGCGACCTTTCGGTTACTAGCAAGACGCTCTTACCAACTGAGCTACCCGGCCCCACAAATGCAGGAAGAGTGCCAGCTACATAAATAATCTACACCCAGCAAGCACTTTGGTCCATTCTGTCCTATCACAGGTCGCCCTGGGTTATGCTCAAGTCCTCTGGGTGTCGGTCGAGCCGCATAAGGCAGCGAGTGGGTGCCTTGGTCGGATTGAGTCAGATCTCGTATCGGCCAGCGCCTTGAGCAGCTCTTATCCCCGTTGGGGTGCCGGGGGTTTCAGTATAAATAGAATCCCCACTTTCTGGAAATTTAGTGCTTTAAATTCCCACTGTCGCTGTCTTCCTCATTTGCTCTTTCTCGTTCCTGCTCTGTTCTATCAATCTGCTATACTATCGTCTTCTTCGCTAGCCCAGTCTCCTACCCTTTTTCTTGAAAACCCTTCCGGGATAAGACTCCTTATTTGTGTATGAGGTCTGTTGGATCATCTAGGGAATATTGGACGCTTTCTGCCGGGTGGTCACTAGGGCTTCCTATGATGTTATTATTTAGCAATGTAGGCATTTTATATGTATGTGTTTTGTTGATAATTTATAATGATGTTTGTATTCTATTTGGTTTTTGTAAACGGGGGTTCGATAAGTTGGGGTGAAGCCTCAGCCGTCCCCTGCGTGGGATGTCTTTATTGTAAAGTGACTGGCTGGTGGAGAGCTTTCGGTTTTACCACTAGGGTTGTTTCAGCAGATCTTTTATGCGGATCGGGGGTTGTCCGGTCCTGATTTGGCTCGGAAGAGTCCGCTGGACCTAAAGCAATAATAATGTAATGTAATGTAATGAGCAGCTCTTGAGCTGGAAAAGCGCGATATAAGAACGATTAAATAAATAAATAAATAAATAAATAAATAAATAAGGGTGCAACAGCCATAAGAATTAGTTTGATGAAGAGAAATGAATTTATTTGAAATGAAGAGCATTTATATTTAATCTGTCACACGCATGCCAGTAGACTGAAGTTGAGAAGCACACTGCGCAGCTGAGGATCGTCGAGGTTCACTTTTGCCTCTCACTGGTGAGAGATACTCGGCGAGTCTCGGCTACGCTGTGTAGTTGGGAGGTTCGAGACAGGGAACAAAAATGGTGGCCTAGTGACAGGAGTGACATGTTCTCTTTTAAATTAGCGTGTACCATGAAAAACACACCGTCAACTGAGGACAGGTATTACATTAAAAAAAAAGTCCGTTATTTTTAAATTTTATTAAAAATAGACGCAGCTGTACAAAGGCTTGACAATGGTGATGTCAGGTTCCTCAAAAGAACGACAATCCGGCAGAGAGCGGGTTTTCCACCGAGGTGTAAAAATGCCTGGAGGTGATGTCCTCTCTCAAAACGAGCGCATCTTTTCACACACTTGAACTCGAATGAGTTTATGGCTAGGGGACGTGATCCGCAGGCTGCAGAGAGAGCTTGTTTATACTGTCGAAATGGGTGTTTTTCTTGACTTTCAGCTTCAGCAAAGCTTGAGGTCCGAACTGCAGATGAGCTAATCTAGCAGAAAAATGTCCATAGTCAACTATGGCTAAATCCAACAATGTGGGAGGTGGAGGGGGTGAAAAGGGGTGCGGTTGTGGAAACCCAACTAACAACAACATTGGCAGGGAAAGAATGGAAAGCGTTTTTCCCAACTCTCCCTTAACCTTTGTAGTATAATTATGCATTTTGTATAATATTTAAATAAAGATCTCATAAATGCTATTAGTACTGCGGTCATCTGGATTCTTAAGATGAGACTACTTACGTATTGTACATTAATTTCTAGTTTCCCTGTCTGTGGCTGACTTACATACATTTCAAATAGGATTTTGAGAATGGGATTTGGACAAGGGATACCCTAGTGCCTTAAATCTAACACTGTTACGGAGAGGAAATATGGCGGTTGTTTTACATCCATAGAGAGAGAGTGAGAGAGAGAGTGTGTGTGTGTGTAGGCAGGGAGGACAGTAAAAGAGACAGGGTGAAGAGAGAGGAGAGGAGAGAGAGAGAGTAGAGGAAGGGAGAAGAAAGCGAGGGATGGAGGGAGAGGGAAAAGAGAGAGAGAGAGAGGGAGGGAGGGAGTGACGGAGGGAGGTTTACAGAGAGAAAACGAGAGAGGTCCATACCATATTTATTTCTAGCCGTAAAGGGTTTCTATCTCGCTGCTGACATAAGCTGATTGTATTCTCAATCCCCTAACGTAGTTACTCAGAGTGTCAGAGGATGCTTGACATACTACTCCAATTTATACCGGTGAATGTTGTCTTCTGATGGGCTTTAAATTTTTAGTTAGTTATTCCTTGTTTTTAGGGTCCAGCGGACTGCAAAGAGCCGAATCAGGACCGCTAGCTTTGAATGCTCTCGATTGATTGATGTTTAATGGAAGACAAAAATTATACGTACTCGTTTCTTGAACTATGCAGATATGGATGATATAGTTTTAAACTATGCAAATGTGGATGATATAGTGTTAGTAATACTTCAACATTGGATCGCCTGAAATAAACGAAATAATTTCATAGATGGATTATGCTACAGTCTGTCTGTCTGGTCTATCTCTCTGTCTCTCGCTCTCTGTCTCTATTTCTGTCTGTCTTTGTCTCTGCTTCTCTCTCTCTCTCTCTCTCTCTCTCTCTCTCTCTCTCTCTCTCTCTCTCTCTCTCTCTCTCTCTCTGATTGCCTTTTCCCACTCCTCGCTCCCTCTGTAACACACTTTTATTATGCGGGCGTAAGCTTACCCTTTTATTGGTTTAAAAGGCCGCATTAAGAAAACAAAAGTAATAACAATACTACTAATGATCACTAACGTTCGTTTGTGTGTGTGTGTGTGTGTAAAATGAGACTGGTCCTGATTTGGCTCGGAAGAGTCCGCTGGACCTAAAGCAATAATCATGTAATGTAATGTACAATTAGATAATATGCCTGGGCTTGAATTGTCTCCCCTGAGCTTGCTTTATTTCCGTGTGATCAGACTGATAATGTTCATTCTCTTATTGCTATTTTACACCTTTGTAAACAAATGAGTGGGTAAACATGACAACGTGTGTGTGTGTATATGTGTGTGTGTATGTGTTTACTGCAAAAGTGTTATGTTTACAAATAATAAATTTTATTATTCACAAACATATGAACGTGTAATATGTAAAATCATGTATTGTTTTACTTTTAGTCTTTTATATGTATAAGGATTCTTTTTTTTAAAATCATTTACAAACTTATGAACGTTTTAAGTGTAAATATTATGTAATGACGAGATATTTGAAGTGACAATAAGTGGGTTCAAAGAGTTTTGATGTATATTCTTGTAACCTGCATCTCAGGATTGCATTTACTTGTCATTGCGACATATATATATATATATATATATATATATATATATATATATATATATATATATATATATATATATATATATATATATATATATATATATATATATATATATATATATATATATATATATATATATATATATATAAAGTTCCTGTGATTTGTAATAAATATTTCTTGACTAGAATCATTGAAAAAACAGATCATTAAAAATGTTTGACTTGCTAGTGTCGAGTTTTGTTTGAATTAGCCAGCTTAAAATTAAAACAACTGTCCATTACAAACGAAATTTTTGTACATCTTCTGATGAGGAAAACACGATTAAGAACATCCATTCACTTTGTTTATCAATCAAATAAATTCATTTAAGTGAGAGCTAACAAGAAGAAGAAGAAGAAGAAGAAGAAGAAGAAGAAGAAGAAGAAGAAGAAGAAGAAGAAGAAGAAGAAGAAGAAGAAGAAGAAGAACGGAAATAAAAACGGAAAGAAGAAGAAGAAGAAGAAGAAGAAGAAGAAGAAGAAGAAGAAGAAGAAGAAGAAGAAGAAGAAGAGCAACAACAACAACCATTAATAATATCTCCACCACCAGAAGTAATATCGAGGTTTGCTTGATTCACCAGATTTTAAATAGTACTGATAAAAAAAGGAAGGTCTAAAATAAGAAAAAGAAGAAGGTAGACTAGAAGACGAAGGAATGAAGATTGCAAGGTATGAATGAAGAATAAAGAGAGGTAGAAGAAGAAGAAATCGAAAGAAATATATTCACGCATATTACATTTATTGATTTAACTTTGACTGGAAGAACCTATTACGTTGAAACTTTGACCGATTTTGCGTAGACGTACGAAATGAAATTACGGCATGAAAACTAATACACATGACCTAATTAATTTAATTAACATCAACTGTTTCTTTTGCTACAAACATGAGAAGACAAATTGAATCAACAAGGAAGTAATCATTTCAATTATTTATGATCACTCGTTCCACGAAAGTTCATTAGATTAAAATACGATGAGGTTTACTTTCCAAAAACTAATTCTCCTCCTTCTCATCATCATCATCATCATCATCATCATCTTCATCATCATCATCATCATCATCATCATCATCATCATCATCATCATCATCATCGCCGTCATCGTCATCATCATCATCATCATCACCACCGTCATCATCATCATCATCATTATCATCATCATCATCATCATCATTGTCACCATCTTCATCTTCAACAGGAGCGTAGATACAAGACCACCACCATCACCCTCATTACTACCACTCTACCATCATCATCATCATCATCAGCAGCAGCAGCAGCAGCAGAGCATCATCATCATCACTAGCATCATCATCTCTGTCATCATCATCATCATCATCATCATCATCATCATCATCATCATCATCATCATCATCATCATCATCATCATCGTCATCAACATTTTCATCATCATCATCACCTTCATCATCATCACTACCAGCCTTATCATATTTTCCTAATGCTTGATAGGTGTGAAGCTGTCAACATTGTGTAGCTTAAAACAACAAAAATCACAGCATTAAACTAAGCATCACCGCCTTGCATAAAAGGCGGGTTGCGCAATTTAATGGGGCAGATCATTAGTTAGTACGTAACTTTCACGCCCGCTCTCTCTCTCTCTCTCTCTCTCTCTCTCTCTCTCTCTCTCTCTCTCTCTCTCTCTCTCTCTCTCTCTCTCTCTCTCTTTCTTTTAATACCATTCATCCTCTTTTTCTTACACCAGCATCCGCTGCCTGTCTGTCCATATCTTTGTCTCTCTCTGTCTTTGTCTCTTTCTCTCTCTATTTCTAACTCTTTCTGTGTCTGTCTCTCCCTGTCTGTCTCTCTTGCTTTCTACGTCTCTCCCTCTCTGTCTCTATCTGACTGTCTCTGTCTGTCTCTAGCTGTCTGAGTCTCTCTGTCTGTCTCTTCCTCTCTGTCTGTCTGTCTAGGTTTCTCTCTGTCTCTGACTCTCTGATTTTCTTTCTCTCCATCTCTCTCTCTCTCTCTCTCTCTCTCTCTCTCTCTCTCTCTCTCTCTCTCTCTCTCTCTCTCTCTCTCTCTCTCTCTCTCTCTCTCTCTCCCTCTCCTTTCTCTTCCGCTCATGAAATGTACTGTACTATAGCAAGATAGTATTGTCGAACTCTGTGTTGCATCCAACGGTGCTTGTCGTCAGATTACAGACTTATTTGCATTATAATATGCAACAAATGTCACCTTATTGACGTCTCATCACTGAAAAATTGCTCATTAACCTGTATTTCAAAATGCTGTAACACTATTGACATATCTGGGTTGTCATTTGAAAAGGTTTTTCCCCCTGTACGAAGACAAAAAAAAAAGCTTCTAGAACAAATACAAACACCCACTTTGGACCTACTTTTATAATCATAATTATTCGACGGAGGTGGGTTGAACAGTATTATAAAACCTTACACGACATTATGTCCCAAAGAAATATAGAAACCCAATAGCCGCCTACAAATATCATATTCCGACGGCATTAGGTCAACAAAACCATAATTTTCAAGACTGTCGCATCGGTTATTATTCGTTCGCTTCCTTAAAAGGAGAAAATGTTATTTTCCAAGACAAATGTATGAACTGGCGTAATATTACTCTAGCAACGTTTTCTCATTCAATGTCTTAATGTCCAGTGGAAGCATGTTTATTGTTGTAGAGTGACTGAATGTTTTACCGCATCACCAAAATGAAATCCTAGGTACATGTATGTTGAATTCATTGTGTAATAATCAGTCTCCAGCGCCGGAATCGTGCATTTTGTGTGGAAATTTGTACGCGTGTAATAAATATTCATTCTCTATCTATCTATCTATCTATCTATCTATCTATCTATCTATCTATCTATCTATCTATCTATCTATCTATCTATCTATCTATCTATCTATCTATCTATCTATCTATCTATCTATCTATCTATCTATCTATCTATCTATCTATCCATACATACATAAATCCATCCATAAATTCATCTATTCATCCATAAACCCATCCATAAATTCATCTATCTATCTATCTATCTATCTATCTATCTATCTATCTATCTATCTATCTATCTATCTATCTATCTATCTATCTATCTATCTATCTATCTATCCTAAGGTAACCTAACGTAAACTAACGTTTCCTGACCTGACCTTACCTTATATCTTATCTTATTTTATCTCATCTCATCTCGTATTTTATCTTATCTTATCTTGTCTGTCTGCCTGCCTGCCTGCCTGTCTGTCTGTAGCCTGCCAGTCAATCTATCTATCTATCTATCTATCTATCTATCTATCTATCTATCTATCTATCTATCTATCTATCTATCTATCTATCTATCTATCCATACATACATACATAAATCCATCCATAAATTCATCTATTCATCCATAAACCCATCCATAAATTCATCTATCTATCTATCTATCTATCTATCTATCTATCTATCTATCTATCTATCTATCTATCTATCTATCTATCTATCTATCTATCTATCTATCTATCTATCTATCTATCTATCTATCTATCTATCTATCTATCTATCTATCTATCTATCTATCTATCTATCTATCCTAATGTAACCTAACGTAAACTAACGTTTCCTGACCTGACCTTACCTTATATCTTATCTTATTTTATCTCATCTCATCTCGTATTTTATCTTATCTTGTCTGTCTGCCTGCCTGCCTGCCTGTCTGTCTGTATGCCTGCCAGTCAATCTATCTATCTATCTATCTATCTATCTATCTATCTATCTATCTATCTATCTATCTATCTATCTATCTATCTATCTATCTATCTATCTATCTATCTATCTATCTATCTATCTATCTATCTATCTATCTATCTATCTATCTATCTATCTATCTATCTATCTATCTATCTATCTATCTATCTATTTATCTATCTATCCATCTAATCTATCTACCTATCTAATAGCCTGTCGGGCCCGTTGGGAATACATTAGGGATGCTGTCGCGGAGAGTTTTCTCCACTACAGTCTGTTGCTGTTGTCAGGAGGTATGATATGTCTAGCGCCGTCCATGTTTGACATAAATCTGTCCAGTTCTTTTATAGTTTTTTTTCCTTCCTCTGCGCCGGCTACCATCCACTGTTCCTTGCATAATATTTTTTTTGCAAGGGCATCGTGCCGCAGGACGTGTCCTCACCATGCAAACTTTATCCCTTTGGATGGCAAGAATTGATTCCCGAGGGCCGCCAAGCTATGTGACCAAGTTCTGACGTACTCGTTGGTGTAATGGTTCGTTATAGGCGATTTGCAGCATTCTGCGGTAGCACTTTGGTTTCAAAGTGCTGAATACGTTTTTTTAAAAAAAAAAGTTTTGCTGTTAAGGTCCAGTTTTCGCAGCCGTAGTACAGCAGAAGGGACAGCACCAAAGCACCTGAAGAGTTTTCACTTTGTGCAGAAATGGATTTTCAGGACTTTGTTCGGTCCTGCCATTGTACATAGCCACTGCCAGCCCGGTCTTCACCGGTGTAAATGACCTGCCATCTTTTGTTATAATGGAGGCAAGGTATTTAATGGACATCATCTCTTCCGGCTTCATTCATGTTCATGATAATGTTGGCGCTAATGTCCCCGTGGCTGTTCATCAAAACTTTGCTCTTTTCTGGGCTAACTTCCATGCTATAGGTCGCACATGTCATTTTGAAGATAGCTTGTTTGTTTGTGTGTCGTTTTATTAATTGAACATAAACTCTCTCTCCCTCCCTCTCTCTCCATCTCTATCTCCCTTCCTCCCTCTACCCTCTTCCAAACCCTTTACATCATTGAAATTAATTCTAGGCGCTATTAACAGACCGCTACATCGGTAATCACTTGGAGTTTGGTATCAATGATCAAGAAGTTATTAGTATTATTAATAACGAAAGTGTGTAAAACAAATATACACACCCACGTCTATCCGGTTAGTTCATTATTAGGCATGGAATCCACAAATAATTTCATGTTCAATGCAAAGTAATAATTGGTAATCATGAATGCATTGTTCGGCACCTCATTGATCAACTAATATCCCTAAAAAGGAAGTTTCTAAGTGAAGAAATATAAAGATAACCAAGTCACATACGTGTATAAGACGATCAATCGGGAATGACACCAAAACAGGGTACAATTGGGGAATGGTCTTTATCTCAGTGATATTTACAAATCAAATTTTGTATTTTATAAAATTCAGTAGATTTATGAAAGACTTACAGGATTGATGGGTAATCTGCTCTTTAAACGTGATTTCGTTCGTTCCGCAGCTTACTATACAGGTGTGTATACAATTTTTCGACAAATTGGGGAGATGCGATTTTACAATATTTATGGTTGCGCTGTACTGTTTTCGAGTGGAAAATATGTTTTTAAAAATGGGGAAGATTTTTCTTCCCAATTATTTTTTCAACTACCCCATTTGTTGCACAAACAACTGCTGCCCTGGCGAGGTTGAAGCCAATTTGGAAAGACATGGCCATCAGTCTACATTCCAAGGTAAGACTGCTGCGCTCTCTTGTCACCTCCATCTTCCTATACGCTTGAGAAACATGGACCTTCACAGCAGATCTACAACGAAGAATACAAAGTATGGAAATGAGGTGCTACAGAAGACTTCTTGGCATTTCCTATAACCAGCACATCACCAACGACGCAGTCCGACAGATCATCACACAAGCCATTGGACAACACGATGACCTGCTCACAGTGGTGGAAAAACGGAAATTCCGATAGTATGGCCGCATCACCAGATCATCAGGTCTTGCAAAGACCATCCTGCAAGGAGTTAGAAAAAAGGGAGACAAAAAAAGAGGTGGGAGGACAACATTCGAGAATGGACTGGTTTGACACTGAGCGAAACAATCAGGGTTGCTGAGGACAGGAAAAGATGGAGTACGCTGGTTAAACGATCATCTGTGGTGCCCCTACGACCTCCGAGTTACGGGATAGGATAGGATAGGATAGGATAGGATAGGATAGGACCCCATTTGTCACCACGTTTATGTGACAAACATTTCCAGTTGTGCGATTATACACGTACACATACACTCACACACACAAACACACACAAGCACACACAAGTATGAATATAAAAGCAAATTTGCATATTTTATCAAATTTTCTAACAATTTTGTGCTCAATTTTGATCTCGGACTCAGAGGTAATTTAACACAGTAGGCAAAGACAGGTAGGCGATTCAATAAAATCAATCATGTAATAGTACACAACCACTGTAAACAGTGTAGGCAACTATGCACATACATTTAAGAACCCCTAACTAACCCAGACTAAGTAACAACTGCAATATAACACAACTATGCACATGCATTTAAGAACCCTTAACTATCCCAGACAAAGTAACAACTGCAATAAAACGCGTGGAGTACAGGAACATTATCTGATAAGGGGTCATTAAAAAGTCTTTATGAACCGAGCATAAAACACAAAAAATGTAATGATAAATCATATCAAACTAAGTTACGGTTAAAAGTGCATGTTGTATTATATGTTTTAATATTTCGCCCGGAGAGAGAGAGAGAGAGAGAGAGAGAGAGAGAGAGAGAGAGAGAGAGAGAGAGAGAGACAGACAGACAGACAGACAGACACGCACACACGAACACACACAAATACACCCAAACACGCACACAAACACACACACGCACAAGCACACACACACGGCTCTTTGCAGTCCGCTGGACCCTATAAACAATGACTAAATAAAATAACTAACACCACACTACATTACAACTACCACCACGACAACCACTATCGCCAACATTAACCCATATTTTCACATGATCTTCACGACACTTTTAGACATTGCCTTTTTGGTCGTTTGAAAACGCTTATTATCTCGCATATGACAGGATATAATGTGCAGTGGGAATTTATGATAGGCTGCTATCCATGACGCCCTCCCCCCCCCCTCCCTCGCCTACACCATCCTTCTTCATGTCTTCCTCCCCAGTCATCTGATAATTTAAAAGGAAAAAAGGTCTTTTGTCATCCGATCTTCAAAAAGCTAAAAAGAGCGACGATAAAGACTGAAACCATTCTTACCGCGCGGAAGTCTTCAATTCCCCCCTCCATTTATTTTGTTCACGTCATCTCTTTCGCTCATGTAGATCTTTATGATTATGATTATTATTATGATTATTATTATTATTATTATTATTATTATTATTAGTAGTAGTAGTAGTAGTAGTAGTAGTAGTAGTAGTAATAGTAGTAGTAGTAGTAGTAGTAGTAGTAGTAGTAGTAGTAGTAGTAGTAGTAGTATGGCCTTAGATCACAAAGAGATGCAGAAAAGTGCACATTGTCCGATGACGTCATGCAGCAAAAAACCAGAACAAGAGGTTCGCGGGGGACCAAAGTGGTGTTCTAAGATAATTTACGGCCCAGAAATGAATTAGTTAGATTTTAAGAAGTGTAGGATGTTCGAAAATCGGTCAAAACAGGTGATTTAGTGACAGGTGCGAATTACTCAATGAATAAATTGTTCCCCGCCATTGCATGCAGGTGTTTCTTTGGGGCTGAATGGTAAGGTCCTCTTTCTCTTTTATTAAGCCCGGGTTTTCCCATGACTATAAATATATTTTAATCTTACGCAATGTGTGGGTTTGGTCCTCCCTTGACTCACACACACACACACACACACACACACAATTCATACTCTCTCAAATGAAGCACCTCCTCAAGTTTCAGGTTATCACGAACTGTTTTAAAGTAAGATTGAACCTTAGATGAAACTACGATAATTTATTATGTTGTTGTTCTAAAACAATGTTTTGAAGCTTTAAAACGCTTTATTATCATTGTATAGTATAGTTTGGCCTTGTTTTTACGTACACCGGAGGGAGGGGAAGCTGACGGGAGGAGAAGGGAGGGGAGGAAATATCATGGCGAGCCAAGAGAAGGGGACTTCCAAAGGATAGCATCTCTCAGGTTTATGCTAAGAGTATACATATATATCTATATCATACAGGAAAGACATATTATTCATATTCCCGACTTGGATTTCCAGCCACCACCAAAAGCCATTTCACAGAGGGGGTGCACACGATTAATGTATAGGACACGCCGATGAGCAACGTGAATGGTGAACAGCATCCTGAATATCAAGAAACTCCCGAAACCTACCTGTCTTAAAACTGTGTCATATTTGGAGATCTAAACTCGAGCCGCGCAAGGCACCAACTTGCTGCTTGATTGAACAAAGTCAAACACCCTAGGCAACTGAGTTTATCTTGAGCGACAGATGTGTATTTTGAAGATGAATTCGACTTTCCGACATCGATGTGAACTCGGAACTAAAGCTGTATCAAAGCAATGAAGATAACTAATTTTCTTCGATCAGAGTTCGGTCTCTGTTGTCGCTGATACTTTGTGGTCTGAGTTGAACAAGAGCACATTTTCCATTTATTTAATCGTTCTTATACAGCGCTTAAATATTTTTCATCGCACATCGTGTGACATTGTCAAAAGCCCAACCTACCATCAAGACCCCTGCGTTAGTGTGTTGTCCTGTTTCCATTTGAACAGCATGCAAGCACATTACATCTGCATCCACATTGACTTCCCCCGTTGTGTTTGAGTGTGCATGTGTGTGTGTGTGTGTGTGTGTGTGGTGAGAGAGAGGGAGGAGAGAGAGAAAGTGAGAGAGAGGGCGTTGGTAGATAGTTCCGTATATATGTGTGTATATATGCGTTTGTTCACGATGTTCTAAAACCTCAGAAATTCTTGAGCAAATGTAAAAGCTCATTTAATCATTCATTTAAAACGAACATCAGAAGGTTTTTTAGGGGAGGTGGGGGGAATGAAGGTGGGAGAGGAGTTACACTGTTTTAATAGCCTGTGAGAATTTGTGAAATGTACAGTAGCCCTACAACACTGGCTATTATTGTACGAGTATATATAGTAACAATAAAGATTTTGTATGGAATAAAATTCATGTTTTGTTTATCGCGAATCTTCCACTTCCACAAAGTCTATGACCGCAACATTTTTTCTGTTTTACAGCTGAAGTTTATTATTTTCTTATATACAGCACTTTACCTGCTCAAGAGCTGCTCAAGGCGCTGGCCGCTACAGGACCCAACTCTAACTCGCTCGAGTTCTTAGTTTAACATTCAGTTGTAATGTAAACAGGTTTTAATGTCTGAAACTGAACTTAAATTTGCTTATATTCAAATTCTCCAGCAGCCTTAATTCTCCCTGTTCACTCTCTGTCGCTCTGTTGCTTTATTGAAATGTTTTTCTAAACTGAGTTTCGCAGTTTCATTAAATGTGTCCCGGGCAGAAGATATGTGCGAATTGTGTGTGTGTATGTGTATGTGGGTGTGTGTGGGGTGGGTGTGTGAGAGAGAGAGAGTGAGAGAGAGAGAGAGGTGGGTACGTAAGTGTGCTGCAGTAGGTCCACGTACTTTACACCGACAATTTGGTCCTATTTGGGAGAGAGAGAGAGAGAGAGAGAGAGAGAGAGAGAGAGAGAGAGAATCAGAATCAGAATCAGAATGGTTTATTGTATAGACCACCGGCCCGTTACAATGAGTGGGCCAAAATAACTAATAAATAAAATAAACAAAAAAAAAATAAACAATGCAAGCAGGCATACTTATAAGATACATATCATCGCAAGCACTATATTACATTCAACCATTTTGCTTCATCATTCTTTCACGCAAGCAAAGAGCTTTATATATAAATACAGCCAGATTATTAACAACAGCTGAAACTGGACATGATACCAACAGTCGAAACTTGGCCAAACACGGATGTCTGCAGTATTTTACAGGAATTAATTCATTTCTAATTTCATTGTACAGTGGACATGCTAATAAAAAATGAATCTCAGTTTCATCGACTGTCTGACAAAATGGACAAGCTTTCCTATCATCTGCAATAGGCTTATACTGGAGGAAATGACAGTTTAATTTAGACATACCAATTCTAAAGCGAGTGTACTGTCTTCGTACAAAAATGTTCTTTACTGAAAGTACATACTGACACAGAGAAAGTGATTGATTATAGTTAGTGTACACACTGTACAAATGATGTGACATCAATGATGAGTGCCAGTTTTGTCTTGCACAATCAATTAGCCTTTCCTTAAAACAGCGAACGAAAGAGGGTACGTCACCCACACCCTGTGCTTCCCAAACGACGCCAAAACCATACATATACAAAATATTCCTCACGGCACAAGCCCAGGTAACGTAGTTTTGTCTTTGCAAAAACAAGAGCATGTTGTACGCTTTTTTAGAATAGCGGTCATCACCCAGAAACAACAGGCGTAGCCAAAACTTAATACATCTTACATGAGTCGTCACAAACAAAGGATATCTGCCTGTTTCTCCGTACACAAGATGTCTAGGAGCCTTGGGATGTACCCCCAAGAACTTCTTTAAAGCAAAAAGATGGACACGTTCAATAATTTCTTGATTTTTTGTCAGTCCCCATATTTCTGAACCGTATGTCAAAATAGGTTGAATTTGACAGTCAAACAATTTAAAAAATAGATTCGGAGAATGTTCACCAACAGTCCAAAGCGTTCTTATAATAGCCATTACTCCTTTCCTGGCACGACAAGCAAGATCGTCCATAGTACGAGTGAAACTAAGACGCGGAGTCAAATATATTCCCAAGTACTTGTAAGAGTTTACAATCTTCAAAGGTTCATCACCATAAAACCATCGTTCACTTGAAGCAAGATGGCCACCATTTCTAAAGACAACAACATTAGACTTGTCTAAATTAACAACTAGATCTAGGTTCCTTGCAGTGTTGTACAAAATGTTTAGTTGTGTTTGAAGACCAGTTATAGTATCTGAAATAAGAGCCACGTCATCAGCAAACAGCAAAATCAATAGCTGAATAAAATCTGGTGATAACTGGATCCCGTGTTTTCCATCTGCCAGTATGTCCTTCGTCAATTCATTTACAAAGAGCGAAAAAATTATCGGTGAACATATTTCCCCCTGCTTCAGGCCGCGAGGGCACATAAAAGTATCAGTGAAGTCACCCCCAACCCGTATCTTCGCCTTAACAATTGCATACATACTTTTCAATGCCTTTAAAATCTTACCATTCAAGCCATTCTTTTTAAGGACCTTCCATAGCTTATCTCTAGAAATATTGTCAAAGGCCTTCCTGAAATCAATGAACGCTACATAAAGTTTTCTGTGTCTGACAAGAGAGAGAGAGAGAGAGAGAGAGAGAGAGAGAGAGAGAGAGAGAGAGAGAGAGAGAGAGAGAGAGAGGGAGAAGGAGAAACGGGCGGATGGACAAAGAGTCATATACTTGGGTTTGTTTGTGTCAAAATAACGTTGGATTTTTTTTTTTACAATTGAAGAGTTCAGTGGGAGAGAGAGAGAGAGAGAGAGAGAGAGAGAGAGAGAGAGAGAGAGAGAGAGAGAGAGAGAGAGAGAGAGGAGAGAGAGAGACGCATAAAACTTTCTTTCCGTGCGTGTGTGTGTGGTCAAAGTAACGTTTGATCATGCACACAATAATGAAATGGTGGGATTGGAGAGAGAGAGAGAGAGGGAGAGAGAGAGAGAGAGAGAGAGAGAGAGAGAGAGAGTCTTTTTTCAAAACTAGCACACAAAGGTATACCAGGTAAAACGAGACAGACTAGACACACACACACAAACCTCTGGTCGTTGACAGGTTGCGTGTATAGAGAATAAAAGAAAGTTTCTGCCTGAACGAGCCGACCACGTGGACCCCCCAAACGATTCTATTGATCCCAAACGCAGGGGGGTCCGGTTCGATAGTATCAGCGGGATCGGTTGTATCCAGATCGAATCAATAATAATGTGGCGCATTGGGGCATGTACGGTCTACGCACTACTGTTTTTCTGAAAATTGCTTTACAGACTGAAATGTGGCGTGACAGCCATAAGGGCAGGCGTGGGGGGGGGGGGGGGGGGGAGGGGGGGGGTGGCTACCATCGGCCAGCGCATTAAGCTGCTCTTAGGCTGGAAATGTGTTCTATATAAGAAAGATGATTAAAAATAATATAAATAAATTTAAATAAATAAACACTGGAGTGTGATGACAACTCAAAAGCAAGTCTATCTTCGTACAAATTCAAATCAAAGGAGCGTTTTGGATCTTCATGTAGAACATGAAAGGCAAATGTCTATAGTTATGGTCCTAATCGTTCATAGACAGTAAAAGAGTTACCAGGACAGACATTAACAACCAGCATCAATGTTTAAAGTGACCCACCTCGGCCGCGCCCCCTCAACAGATTCTTTTAATATTCACAGTGAGTGTTGCCCTCTGAATTAAAAAAAAGAAGCTTACAACAAACAAAAACTCCTTCGAAAGTATAGTTGTTTTGCACATCAATAAGTTTGTGTGCCTATTAATAGCCACCGCTGACCACCGTTCTTGAGCTAAAAATAGCATTTACCAAGGCCGGTTAGAGGCAGAACCCATTAAAAAGTTGCTCGGTAAGGTCTTTACAAATAACAATACTTTATTTTATAAAGCGCAAAACCAAACTCAAAGCTTGCTCTGAGCACTCGTACGCATGTATCCACACACACACACTCGCATGGATAGATATTTAAACAATATTAGGAGATAAAACACGACGCCATCGTAAGACATACTAATGAAACATTGCATCTTAGTATTTAAAAATGCATTTTTAAAGAGAAGTATTCACACACACACACACACACACCTACACACACACACACACATGCATACATACACACAGGTTCGCAAGGATAAATATTTAAACAATTTGATACAATATTATGAGATAGAACAGGATGCCAACGTAAGAAATAATAACAAACATTTCAACTAAATATAGATTCTATACTACCATACCCCAAACACCAAAGAGGCACTCTTTGAAGCCGCTTGGTACCTTCCATCAGAAATAGGATCAAAAGGTCATACGACTAGGCTATGGTATTGGTGTATGCAACTGGGGGGAATCACTCTCTGTCAGAACAGAAATGGATACATTCAAACTTTAGCGGTTGGTTTGAGCAACGGAAGTCCACTGTATCATTCTTTATTTTAATAACAATGCGAATTTTATCCTATCCTATCCAATTCTATCCTATCCTATCCCCCAGTTGACTCAACTGTGACTGAGTTACCTACTCTCTTAAGGGTGGGTAAGGTAAAGCACCGAGGGAGAGAGATGGGCATCACCCTCATTACGCTGACCCAAGATAAGTGTGATCTCCAACATCACACTTTCCTACGGCCACAAGGCTACGGGACTACCTTTACCTACCTACCCTACCTATCCCGTAACTCGAAAGTCGTTGGGGCACCACGGATGACCGTTTAACCAGCGTACTCCATCTTTCTCTGTCCTCAGCAACCCTCATGGCTTCGCTCAGTGTCAAGCTAGTCCATTCTCGAATGTTGTCCTCCCACCTCTTTTTCTGTCTCCCTCTTCTTCTGCCTCCTTGCACCGAGCTTTGCAGGATGGTCTTTGCAAGACCTGATGGTCAGGTGACGTTTGCCATACCATCGGAGTTTCCGTTTTTTCACCATTGTGAGCAGGTCATCGTGTTGCCCAATGGATTGTGTGATGTTCTGTCGGACTTCGTTGTTGTTGACGTGCTGGGTATAGGAATTACACAGAAGTCTTCTGTAGCACCTCATCTCCATGCTTTGTATGCTGCCGTAAGGGTCCATGTTTCGCAAACGTATAGGAAGATGGAGATGCCAAGGGAGCGCAGCACCTTTACCTTGGAATGTAGACTGATGGTCCTGTCTTTCCAAATTGGCTTCAACCTTGTCATGGCCGTAGTTGTTTGTGCGATCCTGTAAAGGACTTCCTGTCTGGATCCACTGTCTGATACAATGGCTCCTAAATATTTGAAGGTATGCACTGTGTTGAGGAATTGGCCTTGGACTTTGATTTCCATTGGTTGGTGTAGTGTTTTGTAATAAACTCGTTCAACTGTTGTAACCGAAACAACACTTGACATGAATTTCTGATGTGAATAACTGTTTTAATACAACAAGATGGCAGCGCTATCAAAAAGTTAAATATTAATTGTTTTGGCCCTCATCCTCCTACCCCCCCTTCTCTATCCATTCCCTTCCCCTTTCATTTCCTCACCCTTGCCTCCTAATGTAATGTACCGTTTAACCTATAAAGGCAAACATCAAATTAACTTTCACCAGATGTGACCATGGACTTTCCACAGAAAGTCCCAAATGTTGATTTGTGGATAAACCCACAACATTTATAAAAGCCGTGCCAAGCATACATAGCAGTATTGATATTGGTATTGGTAACAACAGTGGGGAATATTTTAGTGATGGTGTGAAAATTCACATTGAAATTAGTTCTACATTCTCTTGGGGTGGGCAGGGGGGGGGGGAAGTTGGGACCCCGACCCAACTACCGAAGACGGCAGTCTACTTGGAAGAAGTGGAGAGGAACTGAACCCAGGATATAGGCACGGTCGTTATAACCGATCGTAGAAAAAGAAGAAGAAGAAGCAGAGGAAGGAGAAAAAGAAGAAGAAGAAGGAGGAAGAGGAGGAGGAGGAAGAAGAAGAATAAAAGAACGTCTACGTACATTCAGTTGTCAAAGATAATTATTACGAGACAATGTGATGTTTATTTACACTTTAAAAAAAAAAGTTTAATGTAATGGCTTTCTCGTAAGGGGAGGGAAGAGGATGGGAACAAACTCTGTTTTCTCTGGGCAAGATTCACGAGAGCGGTCAATAGATTTTGTTTGTGTTAAGAGAGCGCTCGGCTCGACCTTGGTATATGAAAAATAAGGTGTTTACACAGCGCAACTATCAGGTCAGTGTACTGTTCATGCAGGTGACCTTAACATTAGTAGAGCTACCACATGTAAAGCTTTGTCAAAGACAGGGTCACTATTTTTTATTTATTTATTTATTTATTTATGTATGTATTTATTTATTTATTTATTTGTGTATTTATTTTATTTAATCGTTCTTATATAGCGCTTTTCTAGGTCAAGAGGTGCTCAAGGCGCTGACCGATACTGACTTTTAACTCCCACCGCCCGATGCGCCCACATGCAGCCTATGGGCGCATTGTCTGACGCCCAGACAAATGAGCACAATCCTGGGCGACCGGATACGGGGAGAAGAGATCCGTAGCCCATGCTGTGTAGCCTGGCACTCACCCATCCCGTCGAAGAAATGAGCGTCGGCATTTTTAAAGTCCGTGCGATGGACTAGACAGACCTCGGTTTATACTCTCATCTGAAGG
Organism: Oncomelania hupensis; assembly: GCA_036898135.1. Taxonomy (NCBI): domain Eukaryota; kingdom Metazoa; phylum Mollusca; class Gastropoda; order Littorinimorpha; family Pomatiopsidae; genus Oncomelania; species Oncomelania hupensis. The sequence goes on from CM072513.1 coordinate 60,699,505, forward strand.
AGTAGAGGTGCAATATTACAGGGTTCTGTACTCAAGATAATCAAGCTGCTTCGAATCACTAGTGTTGTTAGGTTAAATAGTACATAGTAAAGGTGCGAACAGCAGTTAAAATTGCATCGATGACTATTTGCCAGATATGCATGTGGACTACAGATATTCGATTTCTGTCAAATGTTTAAGAAATGTCGTTATCGACCTAGGTTTTCTGCAGTAGATTAAAAACAAAAACTCTTTCACATCTCGCTGCTTGCATACGAATTGAATCTATATGAATTCTGTGAGAACCAAGTATTATAAAAATGTTGCGTTTGTTTGCGCACACACATTTTTTATTTAAAACATGCATTATATCAATGCAACACTGTGAACATTGCACTTTGCTAATTTCTCCTATTTTTGCTAAATTTTTAAGCAATGTATCATTGCCTAGAAATTTAGCAAAAATAGGAGAAATTAGCTTTGAAATTTGTATTCAATTAACAAGAGCGTTTCTATCCTCTTCAGTTGGTTAGTTCATATGATGCATGATTATTAACTCTGATCGCCGAAATTACTTTATTTACAGCAGGTTTTGTTTTTTCTTACTATATAATTGTGTATGATCCTCATTTTTGTCTTATCATTTTGCTGAAGGAGCCGGAGACAATAAAACAAACAAACAAACCAGCCTGTTCAAAAATAAATAATGGAAAGAAAGAAAATAAAAGAAAGAAAGACAGAAAGAGACAAAGAAAGAAAATAACTAAACTAAGAAAGACAGTAGATTAAAGAGAAACAATGTCTCATGACAAGAATGAACGACAGTCGGAGAAAAAGAAAGAAACTATATTAATAAAGAAAGACATCTGATTAAAGAGAAAATTATAATTGATATATTCTCATTGTCTCATTGTTTCAAACCTGAATAAAATTATATCATATCCTATCCTTTCCCGTAACCCGGAGGTCGTAGGGGCACCACAGATGATCGTTTAACCAGCATACTCCATCTTTCTCTGTCCTCAGCAGCCCTGATCGCTTCGCTCAGTGTCAAACCAGTCCATTCTCGAATGTTGTCATCCCACCTCTTTTTCGGTCTCCCTCTTCTTCTACATCCTTGCACTGTGCCTTGCAGAATGGTCTTTGCAAGGCCTGATGATCTGGTGACGAGGCCATACCATAAGAGTTTCCGTTTCTTCACCACTGTGAGCAGGTCATCGTGTTGTCCAATGGCTTGTGTGATGGTCTGTCGGACTTCGTCGTTGGTGATGTGTTGGGTATAGGAAATGCCCAGAAGTCTTCTGTAGCACCTCATCTCCATGCTTTGTATTCTTCGTTGTAGATCTGCTGTGAGGGTCCATGCTTCGCAAGCATATAGGAAGATTGAGATGACAAGGGAGCGCAGCAGTCTTACTTAGGAATGTAGACTGATGGTCCTGTCTTTCCAAATTGGCTTCAACCTTGTCAGGGCAGCAGTTGTTTGTGCGATCCTGGAGAGGACTTCCTGTCGGGACTTATTGTATGATACAATGGCTCCTAAATATTTGAAGCTATGCACTGTGTTGAGGGATTGGCCTTGGACTTTGATGTCCGTGCTGATGCCATTGGTGTTGTTGGTCATCATTTTGGTCTTCTCTGCATTATTTCCATTCCATAAGCTCTGGAGGTGGTGTCAAGCCTCTTTACCAGCTGTTCAAGTTCTTGTTCCTCTCCAGCCAATCCATCAATGTCATCCGCAAAACGAAGATTGGAGATCGCTTTACCCTTTAAGCTGACTGTGCCTTCGTGATCTGCAAGAGCATCTGACATGATGCGCTCTAGGAAGATGTTGAAGAGTGTTGGAGAGAGTAGGCATCCTTGACGCATACCGATTGTTGTTCTGAACCAGTTCCCGATGACGCTGTTAAGGAGGACTGCACTGGTAGCCTTGTCATACAGGCTTTAGATGACGTCAATAAGTTTAGGGCTGATGTTGTACACTTTCATAAAAAGATAATAATGATTTAAAATAAAATAAAATGACGTCAGGGAAAATTTCTAATGAAAAAAATCAGAACGGTAGAAAGAAATGCAGATGGGTGCTGTGTATTCATATAGTTGAGAATATTCCTCTCTCTCTCTCTCTCTCTCTCTCTCTCTCTCTCTCTCTCTCTCTCTCTCTCTCTCTCTTTCTCCCTCTCTCTCTCTCTCTCTCTCTCTCTCTCTCTCTCTCCTCTCTGTCTCTCTCTCTCTCTCTCGCTGTATCTCTCTTTCTCTCTCTCTATTTCTAGCTACTTACTTGCTAAAAAAGGTAAAAAAAGAAAAAAAGGAAAGAAAGACAGAAAAAAAGACAACAGAATAAAAAGACAATCTTATTTATATCGTTGCTTTATTGCTGAAACAAATGAATACAATAAAACGAAGCAGATTACAAAGAAGCTCTTTTACATTGCTGCTTATTTCTCAATAATACCTAAAATAAAATTATTATTTAAAACACACACACGCACGCAGCACACACACAAACACACATACAGCAACTTGTTTTCAGGCGTTATTAAGCCTTTCCTGAAACGCCACATACGTTCTGTTGACAAAGGGTCATATTTTCTTAAAACGTGTGCAGCACTTACTTGTCAAAGAAACGTATCCAAATCGTAACTAAAAGTAAGAATAAATTTAGTAGAGCCACAGGACAAAAGCAAGATCAATTATACAGGTGTTGAATACAAGGACCAACAATAGAAAATACGACAAGACAGCTCCAATAACATAATCGTTTACAAAACTGTTGACTGTTATTATTAAAAACAAAACTCCGCGATGTCCAAAAACGAAACCAAACTATTTTACGAATGTCCACAAACTGTTTCAAAAACTGTTCCATGCATCTTAGGCTTGGGTTAGCAGGATAAAGCAAACAGTCCTAAAATAGCGCTGCTTAGAGACGAAATATAGTTGTCCATGGCACAATTTGATCGATTTAAAGAAAGCGTGTTTTGAGCCTGCGCTCATCGTTTAACAGACATGACTGGAAAACAAGAAGAGAGAGAGAGAGAGAGAGAGAGAGAGAGAGAGAGAGAGAGGGAGAGGGAGAGGGAGAGGAGGAGGGAGGAAAGGATGGAGGGAGGGAGGGAGGGGAAGAGGGGAGAGGGAGGGAGGGGGAGAGGAAGGGAGGGAGGTGAGAAGGAGAGGGAGGAAGGGAGAGGTGGGAGAGGAGGGAAGGGGAGGGAGAGGGGGAGGGAGAAGAGAGGAGAGAGAGAGAGAAGAGAGAGAGTGAGAAAAAGAGAGAGCGATAGAGAGGGAAGGAGCGATAAAGAGGGAGAAGGACACAGAGAAAGGGAGAAAAATAGACACATTGAGGCAGAGAGTGGGAGAGAAAGAGCAGTGAATAGTGAAGAGAAATTTGAATTCCTTTATACCACCGTACACAGTACAATACAAAACAAATGTTCGGCGACGTATTAATGGGATAACACTAACAACAACAATAACAACAGTAACCATCACCACCACCTCCATCTTAACCATCATCAACCATCATCGATGTTAATAAACATTCACACGCATTTCACTCCTCCCCTATACTTAGCCCAAAACTCAAATATTCACTATGTGCTGTAAAACAGTGTTCAACAAGGAAAAAGAAGAGATACAAAGCAAAACAAAATAACAATTTAAAAAAAGGAGAGATTTCTCTTATATAGCGCCCTTATTAGCTCAGAGAACTTCTCAAAGCGCTCGCCACTACTATCCAGCAATCACAAAATAGTTGGCTGAAGTCAGGATAGGATTCGAACTCACGTCGCCCGAGACGCGCGTACACAAGTCGAGCGACTAGATAATAATAATAATAATAATAATAATAATAATAATAATAATAATAATAATAATAATAATAATATTATTATTATTATTATTATTATTATTATTATTATTATTATTATTATTATTATTATTATTATTATTATTATTATTACAATCTTTAGTTTACTTTTAAAATCTAATTATGAAAACAAAGTGGATTTAATAAATAAATTAAGCAAACACCTCTACCAACCACCAAACATTTTTTTAATGTAAGATAATAATAATAATAATAATAATAATAATAATAATAATAATAATAATAATAATAATAATAATAATAATAATAATTTTATTAAAAAGGAAATAACTTTTAGAAAAAAAAGCAATATCCCCTTTTTTTCCTTCTGTTAGTCAATCTATGAAAGCAAACCAAGAACACAAATCTAGAAGAAAAAAGAAACTTTAGCGAAATGTAGTTTGGCACCCCACCTCCACCCCACCCTTCTCCCCTTTTCACTTTAGCTTTCCTTTTACTTCTTCTTTCTGCTTGGAAAGAGAAATTAAACAAATACATCCGACAGTATAAAACAATGTATAAGCCATCCACAAATTGCCGCCTTTTTAACATGGCGTGAAAAATAAATTTCAAAAACATTTGCAGTAATATTTTACTTTGTACCTGCCAGTAAAACTTGTAACGAGAGAAAGAATGAGAGAGAGATAGAGAGACAGACAGACAGACAGACCGAGACAGCGAGACAGACTAAGCGAAGAAAGAGTGTGTGTGGCTGTGGTGGTGATGGTGTTAAATACTGTAAAGTCCACCTGCGTTGTCCTTGTTTAAACAAGCATGCTTTGTGACTCACTTGATCGTAGATCGAAGGTGATATAGTACCTTGTTGTGTAGCCTTGAACCAAAAGCATAAAAGAAGGGTAACAAGAAAAGAAAAGAGAAAGAAGAAAAAAAAAAGAACATGCGTACTTGAAATCGAAGCTTTTTAGTATTCTCTTCCCCCTACCCCCTCTGACCCTTTTCTACCCCACCTGTTGCATGGTGATGGGTCGGAATTAGTGATTATTTTAACACTTAAGGTAAATAAACAACGTGTTTGTGATCACGTAAGACAAAGTGGGATTGTTGGTCATGATGACGATGATGACGATGATGATGATGATGATGATGATGATGGTGATGATGATGATGATATGATGACAAAGATGAGGATGATGATACTCATGATGACGAGGAGGAGGAGAATAATAATAATAATAATAAGAGGACGGCGATGGCGATGATGATGATGATGATGATGATGATGATGATGATGATGATGATGATGATGATGATGACGATGATGTTGGTGATGATCTTATAGTACTTGATCGACCTAGAGAAGCGTAGTAGTTGTGATTGTGTTGATTGGGATGACGATGATTGTGATGAGGATAATGATGATGATATTGGCGATGTTAGCGATGGTGGTATTGTTGATGCTGGCTGTTGACTTTGTAGGCCATGTTGATGGTGATGATGGCAATGGGGGTGCTATTGCCGCTGAAGCTGCTTGTGATCGATTTTGTAAACATCTGGTGAAATTATTTTCCGTGAATAAATATTGCTAGCAACACGATGTCACTGGGGCAATTTCGCTTTTGATGCGACACAATTTTATAGGCAGCGGCACGATTTTATGAACATAATTATGTGTTGCAAATAAAAGTTTTAAATGCACGCGGGCCAAGAGCAATAATATTTACATCGTAGCGACACACACTTTTTATAAAATACTGTCGCTGCAACCCTATTTTACGAGCCTCAGAATGTCATACCACATCTAAAATATTATATGTTAAATACATCTACATGCATGCAATGGTCAGATTTACACCAGCATATTTGTGAAACTGATTCCATAAAAAACAAGGTTAAAGATGTGTTTTCAACAGATATTTCTAAACACTATCGTATTCTATCCTATACATTAACTTGAAAGCCGTCGGGAAACCACCGCTGACCAGCGTACCCCATCTTTCTCTGTCCTCAGCGGCCCTCATGGCTTTTTTTTTCTCGGTGTCAAGCTAGTCCATTCTCGAATGTTGTCCTCCCACCTCTATTTCTGTCTCCCTCTTCTTCTGCCTCATTGCACCGTGCTTTGCAGGATGGTCTTTACAAGTCCTGATGCTCTTTCGCCCAGTGATGCCGTGCTGACATCACCCTTGTTAGTCGCCTCTTACGACACGCCGGGAAAGTTTGTGCCTATTCTATTCTATGCCCGAACCCAAAGGACGCAAAATTAAGCGAGTGACATAATACTCCATCAATTAATTTTTAAACAAGTCGCAGTTGTCTACTAATTTTATTGCAATTTACTAAAATGTACTTCCGTCTTCAGGGTAATGGTGAATACGATATCTAAAATGTTTGTATTAAACACGCAATTTAATTTCTCATATAATCAGGCAAAAAAAAGACTTTGGAAATTGAGTTTTTGATGAAGTGTGATCAGCAGATTACATTTTGAATAATGCTGACCATAATCCGGTATAGGTATGATGATTAATTTTACATCTTTAACACACGTTGCATCTGCATGCTTTAAGTTGATTCTTTTTGTCCATTCACGACAAGTGCATTGCATCACCAACGTTAACATGATGCCCCAAATATTTGTATTAAAGTTCTAAATTTATTTGCCAATGCATGTATCATTGTGGGTGGGTGTATGTGTGTGTGTGTATGTATGTATATATCTCTATAAATATATATAAATGGGGGGGGGAGGGGAGCTAGTAATGAAGTGTAATGTTTGTTTTCAGGTGATATTTTTTTTGAAAACTGCTGACTGAACAATCGTGTAGATTGCTGAGAGTATTCCCTTTTGGCAATTATTCATATAAAAGTTTGCCTTCTCGAGAAAATGAAAAGAGCAACACATTTGCGTAAAAACAACAACAAAAAGTCCTACCTCAAACAAATGTATGCATTATGGATTTAAAATTTGCCGTCTGCCCACTAACAGTTTATTCAGATTTAATATTCTAAATGTCCATTTTTGGGATGAGGTGACCTCTTCCACAAATAGCCATAGGCTAGAAAATGTATAATCATTATGATAAATGGCTTTGGGAATACAAAGTAAATGCAGGTATACACATGCGCACGCACGAACACACAAACACACACATATTATGACATACTCATGCGTGCACACACACACACACACACACACACACACACACCATTATTATTTCACCTGCACTTGCCGATCTAGTTTCACACAAGGCTAAACATGCCCTGAAACATTTTATAATCAATCAAAAGAATAAAGCTGACATAAATCACCATTTATATGAGATTCAATGCCAAAAACGTATATTTATCTTCTAATTTCAGTTCAGTAAATGCTTGAAAACTAAATTGTGTTCCTGTTGCTAATAAAATTACATCTCGGTTCTATATGACTTAGCGGTTTTTGAAAAAGCGAAATAAAAGACCGATCAATAATAATAAAAATACTACTACTACTACTACTACTACTACTACTACTACTACTACTACTACTACTACTACTACTACTACTACTACTACTACTACTACTACTACTACTACTACTACTACTAATAATAATAATAATAATAATAATAATAATAATAAAAATAATAATAATAATAAAAATAATAATAATAATAATAATAATAATAATAATAATAATAATAATAATAATAATAATAATAATAATAATAATGACATTTTTGTGATAACCCATTGTAACTTATAATAAATCTTCGTTCGTAGAACACTCAATGCGTTGTATTTCACGTTTTCATTACAGTACAATACATCATTATTGCTTTAGGTCCAGCGGACTCTTCCTAGCCAAATCAGGACCGGACAACCCCTGATCCGCATACAAGATCTGCTGAAACAACCCTAGTGGTAAAACTGAAAGCTCTCTCACTTTACAATAAAGACATCCCACGCAGGGGACGCTGAGGCTGTACTCTAATTTATCGAACCCCGTTTACAAAAACAAAATAGAATACAAACATCATTATATATTATCAACAAAACACATATAAAATGCCTACATTGCTAAATAATAACATCATAGGAAGCCCTAGTGACCACCTGGCAGAAAGCGTCCAATATTCCCAAGCTGATCCAACAGACCTCATACACAAATAAGGAGTCTTGTCCCGGAAGAGTTTTCAAGAAAAAAGGTAGGTGACTGGTCTAGCAAAGAAGAAGATAGTATAGCAGATTGATAGAACAGAGCAGGAATGAGAAAGAGCAAATGAGAAAGACAGCGACAGTGGGAATTTAAAGCACTACATTTCCAGAAAGTGGGGATACTATTTATACTGAAACCCCCGGCACCCCAACGGGGATATGTTTTTATTATAGAGGTTCTAATAAATATAAAATATATCTGATCGACATCTGTTGCCATAAAGTCTTAACAATGGAAAATGTATAGAAGAACATAGTATTCTCTCCCATCCTACCCCAGCACCTCTCTCTCTCTCTCTCTCTCTCTCTCTCTCTCTCCCTCCCTCTCTCTCCCTCTCTCTCTCTCATTCTCAGTCCCTCTATCTATCTATCTATCTATCTATCTATCTATCTATCTATCTATCTATCTATCTATCTATCTATCTATCTATCTATCTATATATCTATATATCTATCTATCTATCTATCTATCTGGTCTGGTCTGGTCTGGCCTGTTCTGGCCTCACCTCACCTCACCTCACCTCACCTCATCTCATCTCATCTCATCTCATCTTATCTATCCTCCCTCTCCCTCAGCCCCTCTCTATCTCTATCTATCCCTTTCCCATATGTTCACCCTACTTCTCTTTGTCACATTTAATTTCAAAGGCTCATTCTGTTTTGTTTGCTCGTCTGCAGCGCAATCTAGTCTGTCTGCTCAATGTTTTTCTCCAAACTGAAGTAAACATCAAGATACGTAAAGTACTTTCCTTAAAGTAAGTCTGATGTCATTTGTTTCCAATTTTACACTACAAGCATACAAGAGTTTGTTAAACTACATTATACTGGCGGTCTAAGCTCTCTCTGATAATGGTATAAAAACAACAGGTTTGAATCTTGTGTCTCTCTCGTCCTGGTTGAAACGTACAGCCGAAGCACCCGAAATACGCTACTGGGGACTGCAAGATGCGCTGTCTAGGTTGGTCTACGTACGTTAGTCAGAAGTTAGGGTTATATAGCTTTTTGCAGTCAATGTTATAAATGCTATAGGCTAATGTGGTCTGGGTCAAACTGTAAGTTTTTGTAGCGACCACTATTGTGTGTGTGTGAGTGTGTGTGTGTGTGTGTGTGTGTGTGTGTGTGTGTGTGTGTGTGTACTTGTATAACCGCACAACTGGGGATTTGTTTCATATAAATTTGGTAACAAATGGGGTAGTTGAAAAAAAGAGTGGAAGCAAAAATCATGTTTTAACTATATTTTCCTCTCGAAAACATTATAGGACAAACCTAAATATCGAGAAATCGCCTCTTCCCAATTTTTCGAAAAATGGGGTAAACAAGTGTGTAAATCCCCTAGATGATGAAAATGCAGTCCCTGAAAAATATACTATTTACGTAAATTATGCATTATTTAGCAACATCTTCTAAATAATTAATTTATTTTAGCAATTTATGCTAAATAATGCATTACATAGGTAAACAATAATTATATAGAAATATTAATTATTTCACGCAATCTGCTAAATAAAACTCCGCCAAGGACGGTCCCAAGCTCGGCTGCAAAAGGAGGAGGGTTGGGCGTGGGGTTAGCACCCCCACCCCGTTAAAAAGACTATGCTACAAAAACGTTAACAACAGAAGAAAGAGAAAACTTTATCTTGGGAGAGGAAGTTATTTCATCCCGAGGACCTATGACGCGTTGTGGTGAAAGCCGAGAGGAAGCCACAGAGCCGACCGACTATGCCGTCCAAGGAACACCAGGTCCTCGACGCGACCTCGAGGCCGACACCGCCAAGATGGTCTACACCTGGAGTCAGAAAGAATGGCACAGGACAGAGGACTCTGGAGAGCTGTTGTTGGCAGCCCATACCCTGGCAGGGGTGACGGGCATTAAGTAAGTATAGGTAAATAATTCTTTATTTAGCAAAAATGCCTTATTTTCCTAAATCATGATTTATTTACCTAAACAATGTATTGTTAGGTAAATAATAAGTTATTTACCGAAAATATATATTGTTTACAGAAATCTTACATTGGTTGTAAACAAATGAGTATTTAGAAAATATGTTTCTAAATAAAGATTACTTAGCTGAAAGTGGTGAAAAGAAATCCATACTCAGAATAGCAAACCATCTTTTCTAATGAATTTTCCCACATCTCTTTCTCTTTCTCACACACGCAGAAACACACACACACACACACACACAAATCGTATGACTATATTTAAAGTAACAGTCCTATCTGAGCGTGAATGACACTTTCACAACCCCTTCTCCCCACATACCAACCTTTTTTTTCTTTCACTCTCTCTCTCACATTTGGTACAGAGTTTAGACCCACCACCACCCCTTCCCCTGTGCTCTTGTTCCGCTGGCGATATTGCGCAAAAGAAAACAAAATCCCTTATTTGGTTCAGTGGTTCAAGGCCATCCAATGTGTTTGTTTGACGTATTTACCTTTTGTTTTTTTAATGCATACAGAACACTCCAGTTTAAGGAAAGTGGGTGTGTGCTCAAACTGGGATTAAAAATGCACCACACGTGCAGCGGTTGCATGCAAGAAAACCGCTCGTGAAATTTGTTCGTAGCGACTAGATTTTAGTTATAAAATTCCGTAATAGTAACCCACCCATGTAATTTACACCGTAAATACGCTTAAAGAATATCTTCTCTGTGTTTTAATTTTTTACACACAAATTTCGATCAACATTTTTTTTGGTGGAAATTCCAAAATCATGTATGGAAACAAAGCATTATGAATACAAAACATCGATGAATACAAAAGATTATATATAGTACCCATGTACATGCCATATTCAATACTATAAACCCAGACCGCTTTGGCAGTATTTCAATAGTACAGATGAGTCATAAAACCACTATTTTGAGACGGATTTAACCTAATATTCATATTTAGCTTGCGGACTGTATATAGTTGCTATAAGAGGGAGGCAATAGAAAAGAGAGCGAGGAAGAGAGCGAGGGAGAGAGCGAAAGAGAGAGGAGAGAGAGAGAAAGAGAGAGAGATCCTATCCTATCCTATCCCGTAACCCGAGAGTCGTTGGAGCACAACAGATGATCGTTCAACCAGCGTACTCCACCTTTCTCTGTCCTCAGCAACCCTCATGGTTTCGCTCAGTATCAAGTCAGTCCATTCTCAAATGTTGTCCTCCCATCTCTTTTATGTCTCCTTATTCTTGTGCCTCATTGCACCGTGCCTTGCAGGATGGTTTTTCCAAGGCCTGATGCTCTGGTGATGTAGCCATACTATCGAAGTTTCCGTTTCTTCACCACTGTGAGCAGGTCATCGTGTTGTCCATTAGCTTGTGTAATGGTCTGTCAGACTTCGTCGTTTGTGATGTGCTGGGAATAGGAAATGCCCAGAAGTCTTCTGTAGCACCTCATCTCCACACTTTGTTTTCTTCGTTGTAGGTTTGCTGTGAGGGGCCATGTTTCGCAAGCGTATAGGAAGATGAACATGACAAGGGAGCGCAGCAACTTTACCTAGGGGTGTAGACTGATGGTCCTGTCTTTCCAAATGGGCTTCAGCCTTGTCAGGGCAGCAGTTGTTTGTTCTATCTTGGATATAACTTCCTGTCGGGATCCCTTGTCTGATACAATGGCTCCTAAATATTTGAAGCTATGCACCGTGTTGAGGGATTGGCCTTGGACTGTGATGCCCATGTTGATGCCATTGGTGTTGTTGGTCATCATTTTGGTATTCTCTGCACTTATTTCCATTCCAAAGGCTGCTGAGGTGGTGTCAAAAACCTCTGTTCCAGCTTTTCAAGTTTTTGTTCCTATTCAGCCAACCCGTCATTGTCATCCGCAAAACGGAGAATGGAGATTGCTCTACTCCTATGCTGACTGTACGTTCGTGATCTGCGAGGGCCTCTGACATGATGCGCCCTAGGAAGATTTTGAAGAGTGTTGAATAGAGTAGGCATCCTTGACGCACGCCGATTGTTATTCAGAACCAGTTCCCAATGGCCCTGTTGTGGAGGACTGGTAGCCTTGTCATACAGGCTTTTGATGACTTCAATAATGTTAGGGCTGATGTTGTACAATCTCATGGTTGCCCACAGAGCTGCATGCCAGACTCGGTCAAAGGCTTTTCTGAAGTCTACAAACACGTGATATTGATGTTGTTGTTGCTGTAGGTATTTCTTGCAAGTTATTCTGAGGTTGAAAATCTGCTCAGTGAGATAGAGACAGAGATAGAGATCGAGAAAGAGAGGGACAGAAGAGGAGAGTTTCAGTAAAATAATATTGTCGCTACGATTCACAATGACACTGGGGATACCCAAAAAGTGTAGAAGTGTAGAGCACAATAGATAAAGATGCCTCACTTGTGTTACACTGAATGTTTTGTCTTCGTTGTTCAACGCGTCTGCAATCACTTTCTAAACGTTAGACAATGAAGTATAGTTTCACCTAAACTAGAGTCTGAATTACCCATCCACCTAACCATTTACTCACCCACCTCCACACACACCCACGAAATAAGTTATAAGGTTGAGTAAAGTTATAAGGTTGTGTATTTGTCCATGAAATATCATGCTGCTGTGAAATTACATCGCAGCGACTATATTTGAGATCGAAAGTGTGTTGTTGCGCGATCAGTCACCAAGCATTCCATATCAGAACCCGTTTTATTTTTGTTACTGTGATGCTGTTCCGTCGAAATACTATGACTTGGGAATGAGTCACAAATGACAGTATTTTACCGTTATAGAATTTATAATGGCGGTACGGAGACAATTTAAATTAAATTGCAAAACTATCGACGACATTTTAAAAAATGGACACCACCTACTATTATAGATCTTTTGGTGAGAAAAAAATGGGGTCACGTAACCGCATTTTGACAAGACACTTGGTACTTGTGAACACATTTTCAGAGAACATTCCTTTGGCTTCCACTGCATCTTACGAATGGAGGCTTTAATACGACGTAACCTTTCAACAAAGTGATTTTATTTATTTTCACAGATCTCATCCTGAATAAATATAGCAATTGACTCAACCAGCACCGAAACACTTATGTATATAGCTTTGTTGACTTATTTCGGAAACAAATTCAAGTCACCAACAATACTAACGTGCTTCTTCTTCTTCTTCTTCTTCTTCTTCTTCTTCTTCTACTTCTTCGTTGTTGTCGTCGTTACCGTCATAGTCGTCGTAATTTGTCCTGCACCCCCTCCTCCTATCCCTTATCTGCTTCTATTTGTTGTTGTTGTTGTTGTTGTTGTTGTTGTTGTTGTTGTTGTTGTTGTTGTTGTTGTTGTTGTTGTTCTTCTTCTTCTTCGTCTTCTTCGTCTTGTACTCTTCCATGTAGCTCAAGGTTAGACTAATCCACTTACAAAAATTGGGCGCGGGCTCTCTTCTTCTTCTTTTTCTCGCCCCCTCCCCCCCACCACCCCCACCCCGCACGCCCCACCCTTCCCTTTGTACTCTTGCAAACAGCTCAAGGTTAACCTATTCACGACAACCTTGTCGGCAAGTGCGCAAGAGTAATCGAAGATATTAAAAGCATGTAAAGACATGCGCCTATACATGTCATCAGTCATGCTCAAGGACGTCAGGATCAGTTTCTAAAAGCAGTGTTTTTCCATTATCAAGCACATCGCCAAGCACATTGTCATGGTCTGCTCTACAAATAGCTGCTATATAACCTTTCTACTTCCTACCCACTACCCTCCACCTCATTATTTATCGCATGTAATTGCCCTTAATCTAACCTCCACCACCACCACTACCCAGTCTCACCTGTTTTTTTTAGCTAGAGGAAGAGACGAAAGAAGGGAGGAGGTGGAGGTGGAGGAGAAAGAAGAAGAAGAGGAAGAAGAAGAAGAAGAATGGGGAAAAGAAAAAAGTAGTGGCGAGTGGCGGTGGCGGTGGTGGTGATGATGATTTTGAGGATGATGATGAGGAGGAAGATGAGGAGAATGAAGATGCTTCATTCGATCATCATCATCATCATGATCATCATCATCATGATCATCATCATGATCGTCATCATCAGCATCAACATCATCATCATTATTATCGTGATCATGCGATGCATCCTGTATGGCTTTATGTAACATATTTGAATGCTTTAAAACCCTCTATTAATAATACACTATTATTTCTACCTTTCCTTACTCCAAGGTCGTAGGGGATGATACTGGTGACAACAATAACAGCAGCATCAACAATAACACAACAAAATGTCATTTCGATTAATAATGAAAGCGTTTAGCGAAATAAAATATGACATTGATGTGCCGTTCCTGCACGTACATATAAAATGTGACATATAAAGAAATAATCCAACAACAATAGTAAAGCAAGGAATATCAATAATTGCATCGTGAAAGTATTTTCATTACTGGCGCCAGCTGGTGATGCAGTCTTGCTGTCTGCGTCAGAGAATGCAGCATTAAAGGACACAATTCTGACATTCTTCGACCCATTCACCATCCAACAGAGTGAGAGAGAGAGAGAGAGAGAGAGAGAGAGAGAGAGAGAGAGAGAGAGAGAGAGAGAGAGAGAGAGAGAGAGAAAGAGAGAGAGACATACAGAGACAGAGACCGAGAGAGAGAGAGACAGAGACCGAGAGAGAGACAGAAACAGAGAGAGAGAGAGAGAGAGAGAGAGAGAGAGAGAGAGAGACCGAGAGAGAGAGACCGAGAGAGAGAGAGAGACAGAAACAGAGAGAGAAGAGATGCAAAGAGTGGATGAGCGAGGGAGAGAGAGAAGGAGAGAGAGAGAGGCTTCCATCTTGTTTCTGTAATCATAGAACCATCACCCTTATACTTATTGAAGATAGAAGAAAAAGAAATAGAAGAAAAAGAAGTAGAAGAAAAAGAAACAAGAAAAACACAAAAAAGAATGTGATGATAATAATAATGATTATTATGATGATGTTGATGATGACGCTGCTGCTGATGATGTGTAAGTCAAATATGAAAAAAAAATGAATTTGTTTATCACCTATAGTTTTTTTGTTTTTTGCTTTTTGTTTTTTGTTTTCATGTACTTTGTATTTCAAGAAGTTATGTATCTTCCATTTTTTAAAGCTAGAATTGTTCTCACGTTTTTGTTTAGTGTAGTTTATCAATATATGATCCTAACATTATAAATCAGTCTTACAACAACTACTACTACTACTACTACTACTACTACTACTACTACTATGACTATTACTACTACTACTACTACTGCTACTATTACTACTACTACTACTATCTATTACTACTGCTACTATTATTACTACTACTACTACTACTACTACTACTACTACTACTACTACTACTACTATTACTACCACCACCACCAACAACGCCATCACAATTTTTATGATTCTGCTCTATGTTTTGGCATGTTGCGTGTTGATAAGAAAGGATGACATCGGTCTATTTCCTATATATAAAGGTATAAACTATATTTTTATCTTTGATGTAGACGTCCTGGTTGGATTTAATATTTAGTATTATAACATTTAATATATTCCACATTTCACTCTGGGGTCAGGGGCTACGAATGGCAAATCAGACATTTGCAATCCAGAGTCCATATTAATACAATCCAGAGTCAGTCAGAAAATGTATTTCAAGATACAAAATAGGATGCAAATTTCAAGATGTTTTGTTGCCCCATTAATTTTTTCTTCAAGGAAATATGTCATTTTTAATACTTTACATTAGCAACACACTGTGTAGCGATCGTAGTCTGATAAGCTTAACCTTCAGGGACGGACAGAAGGAACTATTTTTAGTCTATCAATATCATTATTTTGACGTCATTTAAAACGTAATTTATGACGTAATTTAAGCACGGGGTTTATACGATTCGGTCAAATAGAAAATGAGGACTGTTTTGCATAGCAATCCTTACCACCCCAATAATGAGTTTTAATTTTTTTCTAAAGGCCCGCAGCCGGATGCACAACACGTTTCTAAATTAGAAAGGTTTTAGCCCTAAAACAGTTATAGTTAAAACTGTTCTATAGAAATAAGTTAAAAGCAATGCATGACGCGCTTCTAAAAATATTTAGAACAGTTTTAACTAAAATAGTTTTAGGGCAAAAACTAAAAATGACGTCATGTATACACGTCATGAAAACCATCCCACAATTCGTCATTCTCCATCATGGCTGCGCCCAGCAAACGTGATAGGAAAGTGAATTTTAGCCATGGTGAGGAAGTGGCCTTGTTGGAGGCCTACATTGCCAAAAAAGACATATTGCAAGGGGAAAAAAAATGTGCACAAATTGTAAAACGTAAACATCTGGCTTGGCAGGAGGTGGCGACGGCTGTCAATTCTCAATGATTTACCAACCGCACTATTGAGGAGTGCAAATCAAAGGTAAATTTAGCCTATACTTTGTCTGTTTATGAAGGATATAGATTATACTTTAGGCTGGTCTATTGTTTAAATGCCCTCTAAACAATTAGATCTAATTAAATAATAATAACTAATAATATAATAAATGGAAAACAAATAATGAAAATAAGGTTATAAAGACGAAAGGTAGTTACTGGGTGCCACTGAAGATATTTTTCAAAACTACTGCCCGGTAGGCCTATAGCAAAGAATAAAATGCGCGTTCTGCATGTGTATTTTTTTGTACTAGTGTCATTTATTATCGAACAGCTGCTTTTACGTGTAGCTGTGATCCACATGCGTTGCAAAGTTAGGTAAATAGCCGCATGGTTAACATCTAGGCAGGCCTATGCAGATCTGAGTCTAGCCATGTAGGTGTAATGATGTAAGTTCACTCATGATGTTGCATTGTCCGGGTAATCTTTTATTTATTTATTTTGTTGTTGTTGAAATAATATATTGTACGACATGCAGCCTTTTCCCCATGGTTCAAAATTATTGTTACAGTGGCAACGACTGTCAACAGAAGCCAAAAAATGCTTGAGAATAAAAAAATATCCACAAACTGGCGGAGGCCCACAGGAACCGGAGCCTTGGTTTGTTCCACTGGTATTGGACATATTAGGGGAGAACACTGCCTTAGTGGACGGCATTGGAGGAGGAGGGATGGACACTGGTGACACCGGTATGTAAATGCTACCACATTTTAATTGATATATTAATTTATAAATCAAACAGTGATGATTCTGCTGATTGTAATAATCTCACAGTTAGAAAATTGTATAGTCTCCCGTGAGCATTGTGGTGTCAGAGAAAGTATCTCTCTCCCTCTCCCTCTCTCTCTCGCTCTCTCTCTCTCTCGCTCTCTCTCGATAGATAGATAGATAGATAGATAGATAGATAGATAGATAGATAGATAGATAGATAGATAGATAGATAGATAGATAGATAGATAGATAGATATGTTCATCAGTCATTGCTTTTTTTAAAACTGTAGCCTTTTGTTTTCTTTTGTTTATTTAGAATCGCTGACAATCTCCACGGAGGAGGCAAAAGAAGGTGAGAATAATACTAATCAATGCAATGTTTTAACTCTAAAATGTGTGTACTGTACAATAAATCAAACACTCAGCATGACCATACAGAACATTGGCATTGTAAGTTTGTACTGATGAGACACTGATGACATTCCATCATAACTGACTTTAAATATCCTGACGCTCATGTCCTAGATCAGTAGATGGGTAAGTGCCGGTGACAAGAACACACCCAGCATGCACCTAGGTCCTTCTTCCCCATCCCTGGCTGTCCAGGATTGTGCTCAGTTGTCTGGAGCGTTTTTACGGTGCACCCAAAGACTGCAAGTTGGCGCCTTGGGCGGCTTGAGTTAGATCCTGTATTGGCCAGCGCCCTGATCAACTCTTGAGCTGAAAAAGCGCTATATAAGAACTATGAAATATAAATATATATATAATATATATGTACAGAGTATACTTGTGTGATAAGATTTTTAAGCGGCACGGTGTGTCTACGTTGTTTAAATATCCTTTTTAACCAATTTTTTAATTTTTTTCCAGATTCTTTCAGATGCTGAGGTTTCAGGCTTTACCATGACTTTGGATCAGGATGATTCATGTAAAGGTACACGAAAGTTTTGTATTCATTAATTCATCCCTTGCCCAGCAAAAGGGATAACACCACAGACACAGTCACAAAAGGTCAAGGTCATCCCAGCATCACTGGTTTTTTTGGCATAATAAACGTTTCCTGTAGTTTATTTGATAGTACATGAGTGTACATGGAACCAGAGGTCAAGGTCATCTCAAGGTCAAGAGATTGAAATTCCACTGTTTCATGTTGTATTTTCTGGGCACTCATTTTCATGCTACTTTCAAGTTCCATAAGGAGCATGTGAGTCATATGGGCTTTGCCCTTCTATTTTATTGTTATCTTATTAGAGTGGTAATATGATTTTTGGAAGGGCTGGGAGTTGCGCATAGGTGATAACAGTTGCTTTGTGCTTGCGACAGAGTGTTGGTCTTACAACAGTCGCCAGCTTCGCATTCCCCATATCAAAACAAAAACTTCTGCTTCTCAGGCCCTACAGTTTTGAAATCTCTGCCATTAACTCTGTGCTCTGCTGAATCATCTCTTTTCGCTATGGACTGAAAACACACATTTGAAATAATGTCTTTCCATAAATCTCAATCCTGAACTATCCTTCATATTTACAACCAGTCACAGCCGCCAAGTGTTTGCGTGTGTATGTTGTGTGTATGTAATGTAATGTATAAATATAGGTATATAGATATATGAATGAGAGTTAGAGCGTTTTGTAAAGCGCTATGAGCTCTAGTGAGGAAAGGCGCTATACAAATGTTAATTATTTTTAAAAACATTTTTTTAATCAATATAAGTACTTCGTAATTATTTCAACGATTTATTTAAACATATTTGAATAATGAATTGAATTACAAAAATATACAATATAATAAAACCTGAGTGTTTGTTTGCACAGTTATTAATTTAACACTCTTTTCTGTCAGTTTACAGTGAAGATGATGCCATCGTAAAGGTGGTGGAAACCTATGTGGGTGAGGACTGCATCCTCTCCGCTCAGCCAACGACGCGACCAGCGTCAGTACCGGTGACAGTTGCCCTCGATGCTGGAAACTGTCGTTCTGATTCGGCGAGATCTGCCGCTGCAACCACCAGCATGACAGCAGAAGCACCTGCAAAAACCACGAGGAAAACTTCAGTCACCAGTTCCTTTACAGAATCTGCAACCAAGGCTACTGCTAGCTCACCTACCAATGAGCTATACAACCAATACTTGCAAGAATCTATCAAATTAAAGAAACTTGAGCAAGAACTGGTTTCATTGAAGATTGAGTGTATGAAAAAGAAACTGAGCACCGAGTGAAGGCCGTTTGGCCTTGTCTTGTTTAGCAAATAACAATAAATAATTTTGTTTCTTGCACAAAAATTATAATGTATAAAAAAAGAAGAGTAATAACATCACATACGATATATTGATATGCCATTGAATAAGTGAATGCCTAATTGAAATAAATAACATCACAAACTTTACTTAAAATAAACATCGAACGAAAAACGATGCTTAACGTCCTATTGCATGAGCGTTAAGGACGATCACCACGTCGCCACCCTGACAACAATGACCATCATCATCATATCAAAAATGAGATCCAACGGATCTTCTAAATAAACATCATTATTAGGTAAAGTAAATGACTAAACAAATGGGACTTTGCTAGCAGCGTAAACCTGTAAGTGTTGGACACATTTTCATACACTGGCTCTGAGGAGAAAGTGCATCCTTAGGATGGTAATGTTATGTTCATTCATCAAACTTTACAAAGTAAATATTGTTCATTTATGTTCTACACGTATCCGTGTACTTTTAATCTGGTCAGTACTACATTGTTTTCAAAACTGTCAAGCGTTGAACAAGCAATGGGGCAAGTGCTTCCCTTATCGTTATTGTGTTTTCAGACAATATTGTAATTAAAACAAAATGAAAATTGAACTGTGCTTTTCAGTGTGTGAAATTTGTAATAATTAGATGATGTAAGACCTTTTTTTCTAACATTCATGTATAAAAAGAACTATTTGATGCTGCATGTTGTCTGTTGTACAGGGCATAGTAAGTGTGCATTACCACTGCAAATAATGTTTATAAATGCTCTTGGATTATTTTAACAAATTCAAAATAATACATTTGCAGTATAACACAAAGACGAACATGACTCACTTCAGTGCATACCAAACACGGTCTGAATAAGATGCTGCCCCTTAGCCCTTGATGTCAGTGTTGGTGGAATGTTGCACTGATTCCAACCATCATCTTCGCCATCATTGTCATCCTCCTCCTCCTCAACTTCAGGCGTGCCAAAAGCCATGGCCATGTTGTGCAGGACGAGGCAAACGGAGATGATGCTGCATGCACGAGAAGGACTGTACTGGAGTTCGGCTCGCAGGCAATAGAACCTGCGTTTGATGACTCCTATGCAGCGTTCCACTGTAACCCTTGTCCTTACAAAGGCAGCTTGGTATCTGAAAGACGAATACAACACTAAATCAAAATTCTCTCTCTCTCTCTCTCTCTCTCTCTCTCTCTCTCTCTTTTAGTTTTACCCCCTATCTTAGACTCCCTTCCCCCCTCACTGCTTCATGTGTGCTTGACTATTAATTCTGCATCTATACACATTAGGCCTATTCTACATGAAATCTCACTGATAATCCTTGTCCTTACAAAGGCAGATTTATATCTGGTAAAAACAAAAAACTATACAAAATAATGTACCTCTTTCTCTCTTACCCTCTCTCTTTTGTTCTCCCCCTTCTACCCCACTCTCCTCACTGGTACCTATGTGTCTGCTTGTTAAATCTATGTCTATATATAAACGTAGGCCTATTCTACATAAAATCTCACAAGTAACCCTTGACCTTAAAAAGGCAACTTGGCACCTCAAGAACACAAAACTAGATCAAAATAATGTACCTCTTTGTGTGTGTCTCTCTCTCTCTCTCTCTCTCTCTCTCTCTCTCTCTCTCTCTCTCTCTCTCTCTCTCTCTCTCTCTCCACTGTGTTATTAGACAATTCCACACAATATTTTCTGCTTACCTTCTTTCACTTTGTGTTTGAGGGTTCATCAACGGTGTTAGTAGCCAGTCTCGTAGTGGATAACCGTTGTCTCCTAAAATAAATCCATCAAGCAGTGGTGGCTGCATTTCGAAGTCCCTCCAAAGCTACTTTGCTGCAGTATGCGGGAATCATGAACTGACCCAGGGTACTTCACTACACAGTTCAGCAGGCGTAGCTGTGCATCACAGAGGACCTGCATGTTGATGCTGTGCTTACCGCACCTGTTCACATATTCGTGCTCATTGATTGTAGGCCTTTTCAATCTGACATGAGTGCAGTCGACACAGCCTATGACATTTGGAAATCCGGCTTGCAAGTAAAAACGTCTCTTCTGGCGATCTGCAATATTTTGCGGATGAAAATTGATGTAGCGTCGAGCACGTCGAGCTAATGCTTGTGACACTCTGTAAATCACACGGGAAACGGTGGACTGATGAACGTTAACTGTGTCGCCAATAACAATCTGAAAAGAACCAGTGGCAAAGAATCGGAGTGCAACTAGAATCTGCTCCACTGGAGAGAGGCTACCCTTCCTGTTGTATACAAAGCCCAAGTCATGTCCAATCAATTCCACAATCCTCTGAATGTCTGGTCGTCTAAAACGGAAGCGCCTGAAAATTTCCTCGTCACTGTATTCGTTCAAAGGGTTCCGTCTCTCTCTGTACAAACGATTTCTTCTCCTATTCAGTTCACGATACAACTGATGAACGGGGGCCGCCATTTTGTTGTGACTTTTAGATCAGTTTTAGTGATTTTAAAACAGCTCCGATCAGATCTAAAGTTAGAACTGTTTTAAGCACTAAAAACGATTCTAAATCACTTGTGCATCCCATCTAAGGTTGCTAGAAGCGTACTAACTTAGAACGTTTCTAAAACCAGCTTTTTAAAACAGTTTTAGATTTAGAAACGTGTTGTGCATCCGGCTGCAGCTTTTTAAAACAGTTTTAGATTTAGAAACGTGTTGTGCATCCGGCTGCCGGTCGTTGCTACATTCTTCAGGTTACTTTGCTTCATCCGAATCTTTTTTCAAGGTACCAGTTTTATTCTTGAAAGGAATGTAACTCCTTCAGTATGACTGTATTTTCTCCGTCCCGGATAGAGCACTCCCTGCTCTGCAACTGCACTCCCATGCACTAAAAGAGCACTCCCGCGCACTTAGAAAAAAAAGTGGGGTCCTGGAAAAAAGTGGGTTCCAAGCAAATAAACCCATTTGTTACTAAGAAAGACAAGGTCTGCTACCCATTTGTGAGTTTATTCATGTGCATGAACACACACACACACACACACACACACACACACACACCCACACACCCACACACACACACACACACGATTGTAGTAGTCCAGTCTCTTTGAAAACAGAATGAGCCTAGATAGGATTGAGCCAGCCAAATTTAACATTTTATTTGGCAATATACCAACAAGACCTGTCCCAGCAAATTACAGTATAGACGTCATGGCAGACTGTTTTGTAATATGGATCAAGGCCAAAGTAGAGGAAGCAAGCACAGGTTTTCTTGACACTTGATGTAAAAGTCTATACTCGGCCTGACAGATACAACCAACGAGATGTTCACGATGAAAACAAGATGGCAAGCCATTCAAATGTACTTCCTTACTCTCACGAACATGGCCAAAAAAATAAGCATTTTCAAGTGTAAATTTTCTTACCGGTGTTGTCACTATGCTTTAACATAACGAAGCACAAGAGAGCCCTGGAATGATAAGCCAATATCCAAACTACCTGCAAGGACAAAAAAGTATCTAAGTCGGATCAACCAATTTTTTTAAAGAAACAATGCAAAAGGTGTGTAGGAAATGGTGAAGCTCAATGACCTTGACCTTTGAAAAATTCAACTACGAATGAAATAACATGCTTAGCAGTAGGTAAAGTATCCCCAAAGTAAAAATGAGGAATGTCGGTTCAGTTATTCTTGAGATAAGACCAAAAGTTTATTTAGAAAAAAAAATACAAAAAGTTAAATTCGAAGCCACAGACAGACTGACCGACGCACCGACAACCGAACTGCTTCTAAAGGATGGGCCATGATTTGGAATACATGTATACCAAAATTTTACAAAATCCCTTTAGCCGTTTTTAAGATAGTTAGCAAAACGTGTTTAGCAACAACAAGTCTTCAGTGACTTTGACCTTTGCGTTAGAGCAAATATGATCTCAGGAGGCAGGCCGCAGCCTTAGGTAATATTCCCATGAAGTGTGGTCAAGGTCCGCTCGGTGGTTCTGGAAAGAAGGCTTTCAAAGTACCAACAGACAGAACGACGGACAGACAGGCCAGCAGACCGACATTTGGCTCAGTCAGATTCCCCCAGACTGTTTCAAAGTATTTACGATAAACATGGAAATGCAAAACGGAGTTGGAATTTCGTCATTTTAGAAAAAGTCAATCGAAGAGGGAGGATAAATGGTGTGTGTGAGAGTGTGTGCGTGTGCGTGTGTGTGTGTGTGGAGTGTGTGTGTCTGTCTCTCTTTTCTCTCTCTCTTTCTATTTCTCCCACTCCCTTTCCCCTCTCTATCTTGCCTTCCTTCCCCTCCACCCTCCCACTAGACTAGACGCGTGCAAAGTTCCTTCACACTTCCTTTGCCTCAGTCCAAAGTCTCTACAACTGAGCATGCAAATTGCAATATTTTGACGCTGTAGCCTTACGACCCAGGATGTTTTGCTAGCAATTTACACCTAACAACGTCATTGCACCACTGGAGCGCTAATATAAAAATTTTTTTTTTTGAGTAAATTTACGTCCCCGGACACATTAAGCGTATAGGGGACGGGTGAAACATAAAATAATATAATTAGTTGTTGTCTTTTTATAGAAAGATTAAGGAAAAAAGTTGCAGGGTATTCAATGTGTGAACAATCTTGTTTCTAAATGTGCTGGGAAGCGTTTCTTTCAATTATTTGTTTAAAATATGAAACCCTAACTCATTTATGATTATTACAGAATTCAAAGTGACCTATTTGTTTTTTTGTTTTTGTTCGTGTTGTGGTGTGTTGTTTTGTAGTGTGGTAGGTGGCGCGCGCGCTCATTTCTGTGCGTGTGTTTGTGTGTGTAATAAGAAAAGGAAGAAGAAAAAGCAGAGGATGAAGAAGAAGGATGAGGAGGAGGAGAAGAAATTGTTTTGTTGTCCTATCATACCATGTGTTAAAACCCAACATTGTTTGCGATCATTCCAGTATATTAGGAGTTGGTTAATGTTTATAAACAAGAATTGAACCTTATAGGTGGACATGTCGAATCAATTTCCTTTTTTGGATTAATAAAGATTTATTGTATTGTATTGTATTGTATTGTATTGTATTGTGCCTTTGATTACATATTGATTTTTTTAAAGTCTTAAATAGAAAGGAAGCTTAACATAAAATTTCCGCGAGTCTTTGATTTTTTCCCAAATTACATCAAAGAACCATCACACTTCTTTTGAATTTCCAGGTTGCATGCGTTTGTCATAGCTACTGCCGAATGGTTATTACTATTGTCGTCGTACATCTTTTTGCTGTGGTACGTGTTGGTGGTGGAGGGGCTGCTGCTATTGTTCGTTTCCTGTCCTATCCTATCCCGTAACTCGAAAGTCGTTGGAGCACCACAGATGATCGTGTAACCAGCGCACTCCATTTTCTCTGTTCTAAGCAGCCCTCATGGCTTCACTCAGTGTCAAGTCAGTCCAATCTAGAATTTTGTCTTCCCGCCTCTTTTTCTGTCTCTCTCTTCTCCTGCTTCCTTGGACCGTTTCTTGCAGGATTGTCTTTGCAAGGCCTGATGCCTGATGACGTGACCCTGCCATCGGGGTTTCTGTTTCTTCACCACTGTGAGCGTGTCATCAAGTTGTCTAATGGCTTATGTCGATGGTCCGTCGTTGGTGATGTGCCGAGTAGATGAAATGCACAGAAGTCACCTATAGCAGAACTCATCTCCATGCTTTATATTTATCATTGTAGGACTGCTGTGATGCTCCATGTTTCGCACGAATATAGGAAGATGGAGATGACAAGGGAGCGCAGCAACCTTACATTGGAGTATAGGTTGCTTGATTGTTGTTGTTGTTCTTCTTCTTCTTCTTCATCTTCTTTTTCTAATCATCATCATCATCATCATCATCATCATCATCATCATCATCATCATCATCATCATCATCATCATCAACATCATAATCATCATCATATCTTCATCATCATCATCATCATCATCATCATCATCATCATCATCATCATCATCATCATCAACATCATCATCATCATCAACATCTTCATATACTTCTTCGACTCCTCTTCCTCATTCTACTTCTTTGCATCATGATCACAAGAGTATAGGAAGATGAAGATGACAAGGGAGAGCAACAAACTTACCATAGAGTCCTGGTTGCTTATTTGTTATTGTTGTTCTCTTCTTCTTCTTCTTCTTCTCCTCCTCCTCCTCCTCCTCCTCCTATTCATCCACATTCTCCTACTTCTTCTTTGCATGATGATGATGACGATGGTATTGGTGATGATGATGATGGGGATGACGATGATAATGATGATTATGATGAAGTTGATGATGATGGCAGTATTTTGGAAACCAAACTAAAAATTTGACTGACGCACGACTAGAAAAGTTCCAGAGAACATTTTAATAACATTTGAACATTTTAAAGAAATGGGTATACTAAAATCAATGCCCGAAGCTGTGCAGTAAAAACATGTTAAACCATAATAAAGGTGAGAAAGAACTGCAAGAAAGACATGTCCACGTGAAAACCATTTAAACAAATTGCAGAGGGACAGTTTCAAACTTAGAGAGATAATGTTAGAATTTAAAGAGGGCTCTTTAAAAAGCCCTATTACAATAATGAATGCATTATTACGGGAGCCATAGAAAGACCCGAGACAGACGGTTTGTTGAAATGTTCGTGAGAATGTGTTTAGAAGGCTCTTAAGCGCCTCAAACACGAACTGCACACGATGTTGACCTTGATGACGCAAACGGGGACCTTTTTTTTCATGCGTAGCTGCACATTTATTGAGAAAAGAAAGGCGAAGACTTTCAATGAAGCCTGGCTTTTTATTTATTTATTTTATTTGAGATTCGACGAGAAAGCGTTTAGGTTTACGTTGTATAAATAACACACTTTCATGTTGCCGTTTAGATGGATTTGCCGATTATGTAGGCCTATGTCTGTGTTTTTTGTTGTGTTGTTGTGTGTTCTGTTTTACTTTTGTCATTGTAAGGTGTCTCGGTGTTCCCCTATGTATTTTCATTGAGAGATACGAAAAATAGTAACATCGAATAATGGAATAGGTTGATGGGGGTGTCGGGGACAGGAATTTACGAGTTTTGTGCCCCAAGGCAATATAAAGTGGGCTTCCCTTTAAAGAAACCAAAAAAAGAAGAGTTTTATTTAGAAAGAAAGAAAGAAAGAAAGAAAGATGAAAGTGACAGCCAAGTTCCATTCAGCTTCAGTTTAGTTTAATTCAATTGTTCACCCTAGTGTAAAATAACAGCTAGGCGCTCAAGTTATTTTCATTGCCATTATATTTGAAGTCTTTCATCTTTTTGTAAAGGTTTGGTAAACGGTTTTCTCGCATGTCTTGAAAGATCAAACATCGCCAAATCACGTAGCATTAAGTTTTACTTCACCCCATGATGAAGGATATGTTGCGCACTAAAACTAGAACGGCTATGCGCGCGTTTTACTACCAGCTGGTTTGATTTCCATTCTTATCTCATTGAATTATTATTTTAGATTGGCATGTTGACCTACCTGCTTTATTTAAGTACTATTGTATTTTTTTGTTTGCTTGTTGTCTTTGTTATTTGTTTGGTTGCTTGTTAGTTTGTTTGATTGTTGGAAAGAAGACGATTGTTGTTAGTGTATGACTGTTAGGATGCACTTTTGATTGCCTTGTGCAAATCCTGGGATATGGTTACAACGACGACGAAGACGACGACAATGATGATGATGATGATGATGATGATGATGATGATGATGATGATGATGATGATGATGATGATGATGATGATGATGATGGCGACGATCACGAAACCTATGACGTTGATAATATGTTGTAGCTATATAACCTCCAATATCCAATATTAGCAGCCAATATTACGATGATGATGATGATGATGATGATGATGATGATGATGATGATGATGATGATGATGATGATGATGATGATGATGATAATGACGGCGACGATCACGAAAACTATGACGTTGATAATATGTTTTATGTACGAGCATATAACCTCCAATATCCAATATTAGCATCCAATATTAGCTTCCGCGACGACGACGACGATGATGATGATGATGATGATGATGATGATGATGATGACGATGATGATGATGATGATGATGATGATGATGATGATGATGATGATGATGATGATGATGATGATGATGATGATGATAATGATGCTGATGTCGTGCTTACCACGTATATCTTTTAAAATCATTTTTGGTTGGGGAAAACCATATACTCCGGCACTGACAATAGATTTGGACGTGACATTAAGCATGCAACAGTGATGTGACGAGAGCCTTAGCACGTAATATACTGGTTTTAAACTATGAACCTTTGTACAGTACCTATGCACATATAAACATTGTCAGCTGTTCTACTTTCAATTCTTATCTAACTGAATCTGCATATTGCGTCAAGTCCTACACAACTCTTTTTATTATTTTAAATAATAGTTGGCTTGCTCTTTTATTATTGTCCCGATGGGATTTTGTTGTTGTCATTGTACGTGCGTGCGTTCGGTATCTACAAACCGACCTTTCTCTGCTTCCGAGCAACGGGTTTTTTCCTCGACATTTGGTGTGGTTAATATCATTATTTCAATCAGCATTAGGCAGATCCCGCAGCAGAACTTTCATTGATTTTGGAATACACGGGAGTTTTTATTATTAGTTGTTTTCGTACTTTCTTCTGTCATATGTCATAAAGTGCATGCGTCCACTGCTTTAAATTGATCTCGCTCTGCTTTCGCTGAACGGATTTTCAAGAAATTTGCTATGTTTGCGAATTACTATTAGGGCATTGTGAAGTAAACTTTAATTAATGTTGAGAAGTCAGATTCTTTCTTCTGTTACTTTCTTTAACAAAATGGATCTAGAAGCAAACATTGGGAGCGTGGTGACTGACCACTTGACGGGATTTGTTTAGCTGCATGGGTCAATATCTATTTTGTTTTTTATTGTGTTGTCTTCTATACGTTTGCCGTTTCAATAGGTCTATTCATGAAATAGACCTAGTCCCTGCTCGTTCGAGTTTCCTCTCTTGGTTTGTAGGACAAACTTAGCGACTCGGCTATATTCTGCCTTGTGAAAAATTGCAGACAATAAAGCCTTGTGCATGCGGAACACGCAAAATTGACTCCAGATATCCTGAATGATGTACAGTTTATTCCTTTTGTCAAGCTTGGAGAGTATAGTTATCATCTAGATCAATGCCTGAAATGGATCAAGGCATGCGGACGAAAGACCGAACAACTGAGCGTTACAGTTTGTTTGTTTGTTTATTTATTTATTTTTATTTTATTTTTCTATGTTTTGGAAAAGCGTGAAAAACCATCAGATGCAGGACGTACATTTGTAGCAAGGTCGGTGTTAACTTTTAGCAAGATATTTATGGAAGCATGAAAGTAGATGGAAATGATACAAAACTGACAGGGGTAAATTTTATTAAAGCATTTGATTCGCATTTGATTCTTACTTGATGAACACCCAGTAACACAGCTCACTTCAAGTTACTCTTTCAGTTGTGACTTTATTTGATTTCATCCAACTTCATAAATTTGATTTAATCAAAATAAAATCAGAATAACGTACCCGATTCAGTTGTGAACTATCGCCGTGATAATCGGCTGACTGAACAAGGGTTGCTGGTTCGATTCCCGGTGGCCCGGACATAAACATTGGCTGTGAGCACTGGCCATCTTACTGTTGCTATTAGTGTAATGGTTGTTTCAATGTATAGTTTTCCCTTCTCCCCATCCTCGGTTGCCTAGGATTGTGCTCAGTCGTATGAGGAGTCAGGCTGTGCGTCCTAGGCAGCAGGTGGGTGGCTTGGGCGGCTTGAGTTAAATCCTGTATCGACCAGCGTCTCCAGGAGCTGCTGAGCTAGAAAAAAAGCGCTTTATAGGAAAGATAAATAAAAATAACTTTTAACAATAATAACATACATAGGAACCCTATACAACACGATTTAAAGACGAGAAGTTCATAGGTAATTTTTAACAAAAGCATCTGATTAACCGGTTTCGTTGTTTAAAAGTCAATCCGAGATGATTCTCGTGGGGAGGGGAGGGGAGGAAGGCACCCTATCACCCCTTCTTAGCTCTCCCCTCCTCACCCCCTCCTTCCCTCCCTCGTCTCTTATGTGTTAGCAAGTCGCTGATTTTATTTTGTATGAAGCCCGATGCTTAAAATAAATGTGTGAGTACTGCGCTTTGAACTGATATTGTTCGCTAGGAAAAAGCGCTATATAAATATTATTATTATTATTATTATTATTATTATTATTATTATTATTATTATTATTATTATTATTATTATTATTATTATTATTATTATTATTATTATGTGCCTCAAAGAGGGTTCCTTAGAGGATTATGCAATGTCGTACGTTCACGTACCAACCTATGCATTCTCTAACCAGTTCAAACTTGCTTCCTCTCACAGACAAGGGAAGTAACTCGCTTGTTTATGGTTTAATCCACATATGAACAATACCTATTTTTGCAAGTAACTCTTTATCAGTTGGCCTACTTTCAGTTCTTGTCAAAATTTATATTGCATCATCGCCTACATTTTGCCAGTTTTTTTTGCTTTAAAAAAAAACCTACTATTATGAGTACCTGCGTACTTTCAAATAAGACATTAAAAACAATAAAATTCCCAACCCCGCGGACAACTCAGCCATCGCGTCCTAAATATTGGGCCATGGCTTTAGTGGCAAACTACAACGTTTGTCTCGACATTATTGTTTTGTTCTGAAAGTTCAGGGATAACTTGGCTATTACAGTGCATCTGAGATGAACATTGAGGAAAAAAATATGTCAAAGCTACGCACACACACACACACACACACACACACACACACATACACAAACACACACCAACACACAAACACGTTTAATCTACACATCACCTACATACATATACACATCACAACGCCTACCCAACAAACACACATAAACACACATAAACACACCCACACGCACAGACACACGCACGCACACACACACACACACACACATCTGACGTCATTCAGCAACGTTGCTGACAGCATGCCAAGGTAATGCTAATGAGCAAAATAATAATATTAATTGAAACATTCAATGATCGATCAAAGCTGACGAGAAATAAATAATAAACATGGTACGGTCAGGACCGTGTTTTGCTGCCGGCAAATTGATAAAGGCCTGGGTAAAATCCCTGCATAATCTAGTGAATTATATTGTTGCACATTCCAATGATATGTGTCAATTAAATCAGTTTGACAAACACTAACAACTGCAGGAGTGCACAGCCTGAGGATACAATAACACCTGAACACACTAGCTCTGGGTAGCCGAGACTTGCTAAGACTTGAAGCCGCTCCTACTGTGAGGTATTTAACAACAACAACAACAACAACAACAACAACAACAACAACAACAACAACAACAACAACAACAACAACAAAATCAACAAAAACGTCGAAGTAAAACAATATGGTAAGCCGTTCAAAAGATCTGAACTATCTGAAAGTAACAGGAAAATTATCCAAATTGACTTAGCCACTTTCTACATTCAGCGCAAAACATGTTTATAACATAAGGAATGGACAATGACCTTGACCTTTGAGAAAGTACAATTAGGAACAACCTAACATGCTTAGCGATAGGTAAAGAATGCGCAAAATAAAAATGATGAATTTCGGTTGAGTTATTTGGGAGATAAGGCAACATGTGTGTTTAGAAAGGGGAAAAAAATCGGAGCGATGGACCGGCCGAATGACCGACCACCGGACTGCTACTGAAAGATAGCCCACGATGTGAAGTACATGTATACCAAACGCTCAACAACATCGCTTGTTGTTGTTGTTGTTGTTTTGTTTCAAGACTCATGATTCATGTTTATTGTTTTGTTGTTGTTGTTGTTGTTGTTGTTGAGGTATTGAGCTAAACGCTAGCAAAAATTACTATAGTAACCTTGATTACTTTTGCGGTAGAGCACATATAATACCACTGAAGGCAGGCCACTAACCGAGGTAATATTCCACCCGATACACATTTGTCGAAGGCTACTAGAAGCATGCTGTAGTAGTCTCCTCAACAGGCCATAAAGCATGCTCTCATGCTTCAGAGCACTGCTTCTTCTACGCTTCAAGCCCTAGGAGCATTGACCAATTGACTCATGAAAATAGAAAATGTAAGTCTAGGGGGACGAATTAGGTCAAACTGTATTTGTTTCTAGGTCAACTGTCTTTTACGAACCGTTTGAGAATGTTTTTGAACCGTTTGTTGACGCCGGATAGTGTCCTCACTTGGTTTCATACAATTTAAGAATCCAACAAGGCAAATGGGATTTTGAGACGGGAAGAGCGGAATGTTGTAGGGCAACATTCTGTATATATTCACAGTGAAATTGAGCTTTTTCCGTCACTATAGAGCGTGAAGTGTATAGGAAGCAGTGCTCTGAAGCATGAGAGCATGCTTTATCGCCTGGCAGCCTTCGACCAATGTGTACCGGGTGGATATTCACCCCTAAATCCGCCACCCCCACACTCCACCCCCAACCACCGTCTCTAATTCACCGTATTTCAAAGTATTTCTAGATAAGTGTGGAAATATGAAAAATACCACGGACGCATCATCGCAAAAGTCTTTATACTGAGTATCAGTACCAGTCCCTACTACTAAAAATATTAGTTCATTTCTGTTAGTCCTTGGGATCACAGAAGTGAAACATGATAAGCCTACTAGTTTGCCATTGAGCGTAGAATTAAATAAACTCCCTGCGAGTATGATGAGCATGGTGTTTTATGACGGTTGATGAGGCAGGCAGTCTAGGTCATTGACCCTACTGGGTTCTGATCGAAAAATCGAACTTCATCCACCTATCGAACAGGATGTTGTCGTCACGTTGTTTTTTCTTTTTTGCATTCATCTGGTTGTCACCCCTAATTCCCCCCTCCCCACTTGCCCCTCCCCTTCCTCTCTCTCTCTCTCTCTCTGATTTTCCTCCGCGATTCGTTCCCTTCTCCCGATCCTGCTTTCTTCCTCTTTTGACTCTCATCTCCTCCCCTCTCTTCTCCCAGAGTCGTTCCTACTACTACTACTACTACTACTACTACTACTACTACTACTACTACTACTACTACTACTACTACCACTAGTACTACTACTACTACTACTACTACTACTACTACTACTACTACTACTAATGCTGGACAATATACGCGCTTTTCCCCAAATCACCAGTCAGACTCAAAGAGCGGCAATCTGTACCGATATACACGCTCACATGTTTCACTCACTATCACACAGACAACAAACACACATCTATCACTCAAACATGTAGTGTAAAGGAAGGGAGATCGCTATTAGAAGAGGGAAAGGAAATCGAATTTTTTAGTTTTGAAAATTTACTTTGACTGCATCCAATTCTATTGTTGAAAGGAGGGAGAAAACCAGAGTCCTATCCTATCCTATCCCGTAATTCGGAGGTCGTAGGGGCACCACAGATGATCGTTTAACCAGCGTACTCCATCTTTCTCTGTCCTCACCAACCCTCATGGCTTCGGTCAGTGTCAAACCAGTCCATTCTCGGATGTTGTCCTCCCACCTCTTTTACGGTCTCCATCTTCTTCTACCTCCTTGCACCGTGCCCTGCAGGATGGTCTCTGCAAGGCTTGATGATCGGGGGACGTGGCTATACCATCTGAGTCTCCGTTTCTTCACCAGAATACTAGGAGGAAAACCTTTTGGTGACCTCAATAGTCTTGGACCTAAGTCACATAAGTTCGCCCCTTGCGGGAATCAAACCCGCGATTTTCGACGTAGGAAACCCGCGATTTACCCACTGCGCCACAAGGCCACCCCTAACATTATACATCCACCCTTTCCCTCCCTTCTTTCATCCTCACCCTTTCCCCATTGCCCTCCCCACACTGCGCATGTTCCACTCTGTGTAGCTCAGACTTGCAGAGACTTGCATGCTCCTCTCACTACAGTGATAGGTACTCGTGGAGACACAGCTACGCTGCCTGTCCTTCTTTCACTTCGTTCAGTGAATGGTATTTTCTCTTTAACTCTTCCTCTCTCTTTTGTTTCTTGTAAGGGATAAAGTACCCACTATCAACGAACGATCAAGCGAGGTGAGGCAGTAAGGCACACCCATCAGAACTGAGTGTGAATTATCCGCATATACAGATTAACCGCTCTGTCTCTTGTTGAAAGCAACCGTTCATTTCTATTTCAAGGTCATCGCAAGGCTTCCACAATGACTTATCGTTCGTACGTTTGTGAGCTCACTGCAGTCTTTGATCTCTCCACTCCTTTACAATAAATTATCCGTGTTTGTCTTCGATTAAGTTGGAAAAGAAAATGAATGTATCGTTTCAAGAAATACTTTTCGTGCTAGTTCTCTAATCCTCTTCCCAGCTAAAAGCTAGTATTGACGACTTTTACTTCACTCCTCGACCCTGGTCTTCGTTCCCTCCTTCGCAGTAAAAACCGCTAATAATGATGATCCTCTTTCTCCATCCCCTAGTTTCGTTTTTCTTCCAAAAAAGCCGCGCAGCAGCAGTATTTCTTTAGGTTTTATGATGTACTTAACTCTAACTCCCTTCACCCTCATGTGGGTAAACTGACAGTGAAACGATGCATACAGCCCAATCCAACGATACGCTGATGCACGCATCACGAATTTTAGAGCCTTGTGTAGACTACTATACGTCTTTGTCGGCATCTTGATTTTGCGTGGTTTTGCTGTCAGCCCTTCTTTGCAATAGATCGTAAATTGACCGGATTTTGTATTTATTGATTTTTACGCACTGAGTGAAACAAGATGCATCGAAGGTTTCGCATGAATGGACGCAGGGGCAGGGAAGGGAGAGAGAGAGAGAGAGAGAGAGAGAGAGAGAGAGAGAGAGAGAGAGAGAGAGAGAGAGAGAGAGAGAGAGAGAGAGAGAGAGAGAGAGAGAGAGAGAGAGAGAGAGAGATCAAAACTGTATATTCAGTTTTGTGTAAAAACAAACAAACCTGTAGATTATAGTCACACGACACCGAAGCGTATAGGCGACTACTGGTCACATTATTCTGACACCAGCGAACCAGTTGATGGTAAGGGGAAAATAATATGGTCACACATTGACCAATCCGGGATTCGAACCAGGTAGACTACCTTTCGGTTACTAGTAAGATGCTCTACCAACTGAGCTACCCGAGCTGTGTTTCTTAGGCCGCGAGCCAAACAAGCATGCTCGCCGCGGGCCAAGCGGTATCAAGAGTGCCTAAGAAACGACCAGCAGAAGCAAGTTTGTTTTGAAAATGGCGTACATTTCGAAGTGCATTGTGAAGGCGATAGCTTTAGAGGAGGTGTCTTCGGATCCAGGCAGTGACAGTGCACAAACTGTCATTATTATTATTATTATTATTATTATTATTATTATTATTATTATTATTATTATTATTATTATTATTATTATTATTATTTATGCGCCTAATCTAATCTAGACCTAGCTCTAGGCGCTTACTTGAATAAGAACAACTTTAACAATAAAACAGAACGAAGAAACCTCATGAACTATTAACAGTAAGCTTATAAACAAAAACTAATGACTCTCACACTAAACACACACACACACGCACGCACGCACCCACACACACATACTCACTCACGAGCACTCACACACGCGCGAACTATGATTTTGCAGTGCAGATCTGTTTCATTCATTTGAATAGGTGGAAGGAACATAATGACAAACTGTCATGTCGCCTGTGCAGATAGTATTTTGCCTGGCAGCTTAGTTATTTGGAGACGCAAACAAAACAACCGTGTCGTGTGGAGCCCGTGCAAAATTTATAGTTATCACATTATTTTGTTGTTGTCAATGAGTGTAAGGTGTATTGATCTGTGTATATGTCTAGCATAATATGACATCTGTAACTAGAGCATGCAAGCGATGTTTACGAATGTTTAAAGCACACATCAACGGTTTCCTTAATTTCAACTTGATGGGATGGTTACCAAAAGAAAACAATGAAGCAACATTTCAATGCCCATAACATTTATTATTGTACAAACTTCACACACATTTTAAAAACGACATGCATGTATTGACAAAAGTATACACACCAACACACACATACACACAACTCATAGACATGACTACCACATTCACTCCTGCCAACAAAATGACGTCCTCGTCATTTTAATCAACGTGAAAACATAAAAGTTTTACACTGAGTTGGCAACGATGCATTCACTAAGTCGGGCAATACATGTACTTGCGGCTTTACATGTGACAATCAAATATAAGTTGCATGACAATTATCATAAACTAATAACTGAGAATAATACAAACTTAAAATTTAACAAGCAAAGTACACTATACTAACACACACATACACCAACACACACAAATACACAGTGCATAAAAATGACTAAAAATAAAATGTTCTGACTGGCACATTTTGTTTGCCCCTTGAGACAAATTGTGAAATATAAATAAAGCCTGTTTAGCTCATACAAATGAACAAAATAAGTAGGAACCCTCACCCTGCTACAGCCACTACTCACCACACCCGAAAGGCGTATCTAATAGCATCATCATTTGTTTTGCACCAGCCACCACGCATCTGTACTAACTCTATATTGAAACAAACATGACACGAAATGAATAAACTTTGTTTGAGGCTTATATTATTATAAAATTCTATATAATAACAGAATAAGAGTAAACTAAATCCGTCCTTTATTTTATGAGAAATAGCCGTTACAGTCACGCACACGTCTCCACCTTCAGACTCGGGAGGTATCTTTTCTTTGGTGGCAGGAGGGTCTTGGATCTTGTAGATTTGGCTCTTCTGCGCACCAGCCACATCTAAATGCATACCTCCTTCCTTCACCAGCACAACATTGGCCAGCTTACCAGCATAACCCTGAAGGTCCCCCTCTTGTCCTGCCAAAACAACGTGTGATAGTAGGTTACCTAAAGATCCATGGAATCACTCACCATTGATGCGAGTGCTCTTATGTATGTCAACAACAAAAATAAAATAACATTAATAATGAAATATATAGGCCCATATAGTTTAGATTTTCTCCAAAAAGAAGAAAACGTTTTTTTTTGTTTTTTTTTTTTTTTTACACTTCATTGTCCATTTTTATCTGGAAATTATGGGCCGGCCTCCCCTGCGGAATGCGTAGTCGCAGCCTATGGCGTACCCAAACCCAACCTATCTAATATGTTCTCAAATGTCGCTGGGAGAGCAAATCGGAGTACCCGGAGAAAGCCCCAGAGACGTTGCCCGAGTAAAAAGTAAATAATATTCGGAGAAACATAATGCCCAGGTGCTGGATCGATCCCGCACCTGTCAGGCACCATTTCTTTCTAGCCTGTGGGCAAGGCAAAAAATTAGTCCCGTCTTAGACCACTCGGTCACAAAGCTCGCTTTATGTCATTGTAACTCTTACAAGTATTATTTTATTAAATGATTATGAATCTATTACTAAGAGCATGTAACCTACTTGAAGGTTCACATTTAGATCAGCCCGGTAATGGTGCATATTGAATTTGCACCTTTGTGTACAGATCAAATTACATTTATCATGTTACTTGTGGTTTTGTTGTTGTTGTTGTTGTTTTTTAATTTAAAAAATTGATGGACGGCGTCGGTTTCTCAACAAATTGTTTGGTGCCTGCCAATCAAAAGAAGAAAATATCAAGCCACAGCGAAAACTGGTACGAAAAGTTCAACTAAGCCAAATAACTGTAACAAAATAAGATCTCTACCTCCTCGTAAACTGGAACAACAACAACAACAAAACGATCGAGCATTCCGAGGAACTTGCATGCTTTCCTGGATAAAATATAGGCTACCTTCAATTATACAAAACTGCATGCAATATTCAAGAAAAGACATAAATATAACTTACAGTGCTGAAGGTTTTTCCAAAATGACGCCTCCGTGTCTACATTAAAGAAAGACCCGTCGTCAAACTTAGATCCATGCGTAACAGTCGCCATGTTTGTGCTTGAATTAAGTATGTCGAAGATATGCTTGGCTTTGCTTGCCAAGCCTCTTGTTTTGCTTGCCGCAAGCGGGCGCTAAGAAACGCGCTTGCCTTGTTTTTCTTGTCTCAACTTGATTTGCTTGGCTAAAGAAACGCAGCTCCGGCCCCTCAATTCAGTTTTGTTCGGGAGGCTTGCCTTATAAATGCCTGTTCAAATGCACGTGGATGCTAAACGAATTATAAATGACGAAGCTTCTATTTTTAACGTTGTTGTCATTCAAGGAGGTTTGGATGAGGGGACTGTACTATTTTTAGCGTGTTAGTCATTCAAGGGTTATGGTGGTTGAGGGATCGGGAGTGGTGGACTGGAATGTATGGATAAACATTTGGTCTGTGTGGCTTCATTGTAACCACTACAGCTACGGCGCAACGCCCCATTGGCAAAAAAGACAGACTGAAGTTTGCCCAACATAGCCATAATAATCGTGTTTTCAGATTTTTCCCCGTTAACCTAGCTCTTAACCGGAATTGGAGGAAAAAAGCAAACAATATTACGCGCATTTCTCTGTACACACATTTCACTGAACACGCATTTCTCTGAACACGTATTTCTTTGTATACGCATTTCACTGTACACTTTACAAGCAGCAATTGAATC
The DNA here is from genome assembly GCA_036898135.1 of Oncomelania hupensis. Classification (NCBI taxonomy): domain Eukaryota; kingdom Metazoa; phylum Mollusca; class Gastropoda; order Littorinimorpha; family Pomatiopsidae; genus Oncomelania; species Oncomelania hupensis. The sequence continues at coordinate 60,737,409 of CM072513.1, forward strand.
AACGTGCCGAGTGAGGCTGCTCAACCCAAAAAGAAAAAAAAAAAGAAGACGTTTTACTCGGAATATTATATTTCTTTGTACACGCTTTTCGTTAACTGCTTCGTCCATTTTTTACAAGCCTAAATAAATCTCATTCATTATGAAAGGACATATCCTTTAAATTTGCGAAAATTGATCAATGGTAATTATAAGATTATTTCAGCAAAACTAAAACTGTCAGAACTATATTCTCCAGCCTAAATGCGCCGAGCGCCTGAAACTGACAAAATCGAATTCGCGACCTCTGGAAGTTTGAATTATGAGTTACGTATGAAGCAAATTAACATTACTCGCGGTTTAGATGTATGGGAGGATACACCAAGGCTGTGTACACAATTAGAGTACAGAAAAAAAAGGGTTAGGGTGCCCGCCGCAGTACCAGTAGCATTTAAAAAAAATCATTATTTATTTACTCATTCTTATATAGCGGTTTTCCAGCTCAAGAGCTGCTCAAGCGCTGACAGATACAGAATCTCACTCAAGCCGCCCGAGGTAATTACTTGATGCCCAGACATCCGACCACAATCCTTGGCGACCGGATATGAGGAGAAGGGCTCTAAAGCTTGCTGGGTGTTTTTGAATAGCTAGTTGGCTCTATGTTTCATCTAAGACACGAGCGTCAGGATCTTTAAAGTCCGTGCGATGGAATATGGGCGTCCACAGACTAGACCTCGGTTTATACTCTCATCCGAATCAGTCGTGTTTTTTGTTTGTTTTTTTTTTAGTTTAAAATTTAAACTCATATTTTTCTACACTCCATTCCAAACCGTCAAACAGCTTAGGACCCTTAACTGCATGGTTATCGTCCAACATTCTATAATCACCCATCCAAGGACTAACCACGCCCATCTAAAATCACTTCGGTGAATAGGCGTTTAATGAAGCAAACAAACAAACAAGCAAACGAACGATAACCCTGCCCACAATCCTTCATAGATACAATACTGCATGCATGGTCTATATATACTACTCAAAATAATTGAAGGGCCACTCTCATATTTCATTTAGTTTAATTATTTTTTGCTGCTATCAATAATATCGCTTATATTGATTATTTCAAAACTTATCCTGTACAGTAACATTCAAGGCAATCTTATTCTGACAAGTAATCACATGTGTGAGTTTTGAACTTTCTGCACTGAGTTGAAAAACATACCCAATTTTTACCAAAAAAATGACCCTAATTTACTGTTGTCTTGCTAATAAAGCAAAATTGTCAACATTAAAAAGTGATTTGCACGCGAAAGGCTTGCATTTTATGAGTTCAGTTCAACAATCGGCGCTTTTTTCTGGGTATAAATGGCAGCGCTTTTGCTGCTTTTCTAACTATGCATCTGATTTAAAGAGAGACCGATATGTCCAAGTGGCCCTTGTATTATTTTGAGTAGTATATATAACGGAGTTTGATCGCACTCACAACGTGCAAGGCTGCAGTGACATGAGCTAGGCGCTCAACCAACTGACTCTTCATGTGATGCTGCTTCACACATTGTTTTGCAAACAATGGCTTGGGTGTGGCTAGTGGGCGTCTGTCTACACGAAAGATCCGTTAAAAATTATATAGTTTTTCGTTTACAACATCTCACGCCAAACCTAATTTTTATACCTCACTTTGCTTCAATGAACTGGCGAGTTCATGTCGTTTTTATATAGCCAGGATTTCACATTTTCTAACTGGTTTTGTGGCCTAAAAAAGAAAGGCTGAAAGTTATTCACACTTTTCTGCTATCCTATGCACCAACGGGAATCCCCTCAATGAAACATACTTCCGGTTTCTTTCTCCGCGTGTTTTAGTGAGTTATTTCCAAATATTCAAGAATAATAACATGTGTCACTGGCCACCAGTATCGTACCCTCACTTTTTTTTTTGCTGCAGTTTATTATCCCTTTTTATCGCCAATGGCGCGCCTAAACCCTACCTACCTAACATTATTTGTGAATTTTTGAAAAATATTCGGAAAAAACATAACGCCTAGATTCTGGCTCGAACCCACACCTGTCAGGCGCCATTGGTTTCTGGCTTGTGGACAAGGCAAGTTAGTCCCGCCTTAGCCCACTTGGCCACAACGCTCACCTAACATAGTCAACTACTTCGTGTTTTGTGAAGGTTGCGACGGCGAAGCTATGGAAAACTACAAGAGTCTTCAGGTCCTGTTTCACTTTCTGTCGATGATCGACGCACCTCCGAAGTCGCCACAAATACAGGCCTCTACGATTGTTTTTTGCATCCTTTCACTGAGCATGTACTTCCTCCACCGTTTTTATACTTATCCCACTCGTTTTCTGGCTCTAACAATCGTCGTTTTCGGCAATTTGCCATATTTAAAAGTCACGCATCAAGCTTTGATAAAAGCAAAACAAGCAAGACCGGAACTTGGTTTCATTCTAACCTCGTTTTAATTTATAATGGCGATACCCACGAGTTTTTATGAGAGGTGTCGGAAAGTTGTGAATAAGCTTCCAAGATCTCCCGCAAATCTAATTGACCTCTTTTCGCGTCATCGAATGTGCGAGATCATGTCGTTTTTATTACCAGGATTTAAACTTTTTATGTGCGTGTGTTTTGTTTTGTTTTTTTAAAATGGTTTGTGGCCTGTAGTTTTAGTGTCGTGTCGAATCGCCCGTTAAAAGCAACACAATCGTATTGATATGAAGTCATTCTTTGAGAACTGATCATCATATTAGAATATTCTCGGGCAATTTATTTTCAGTTTCAGCTTCACTTACATTTGTGTGTGTGTGTGTGTGTGTTTTGTGTTTTTCAATGTGTTTTATTGTTCTGTTTATCAAAACGGTTTTATAGGATTTTAAGCCGAGGCCAAAACCAAATTGCTTAAAACAAATGCCTAGATGGACATTAACATGCCGCTCTGCTGGGAAGAGTTTAAATTCGCATTTAAACATGACAAAAAACAGGATTATGTAGTTTTTTGCGGATTATTGATGATTGGCGAGGGCTTTTCTTCTGAATAGTGACTTGTACGAAATCCTTAACTTTGTTGACCACATTTTTGTAATTTCACTTCCCTTGTTTACATTACAAACATTACAACTGGACTGATGGTTGGATGGATGGTAGGTGGATAGATCATGCCGGTTGGAGAAATGAACTATTTGATGGGCTGTTCTCAAATAGCACACTTTCCCATTCAAAAACCTCAAAATGCTGGCCAGCGAGACGCAGTACAGTACTCCTCTCTTAAGGTGACCCCCCACGGGACCAAATTTTTGTTTGATCTTATGCGAGGGGCACCCTAAACAGTCCTCTGATAAGATCAACTACCAGTAAAAAAAACTTGATCTTATACGAGGTGCTAAATTTTTGTGTCGTGTGACAGTTGTGTGTGTGTGCGTGTGTGTGTATATGTGTGCACGTTGGTGCGCGCGTATGCATGAATGCATTACTGTATATGTATTTTTTGTGCGTGTGTATGATGCATAAGCACACACTCAAACACTCAAACGAACGGATGCAAGCATGCATACACATACACACACTCTCACACACGCACACAAACACATTGACGTGCACGCACGCAAATGAGAATAAAAAATAAAAAGTATGCACCAAGACAGTTACTGGGTGTATTTGCAGAAAACCTTACACAAGTTTAACGAATTGTTCACTTTGTCTACGCCACGGCACATGCTTTATCGCTAGTGAATGAAGTCAATTCAGGGTAAGGTCCACTGTGGCAATACGTCCCGCTAGGAGGGGACACGGCAGATCACAGTTACACCTGTCTACACCGCCCATGGGTCGCACTCTGTCAAAGTGGTTCCCGTGTATATTGCAGAGTGTCGCATAACGTGGATGCTGGCTGGACGTGACAGGTGTTCTGGAATGGAATTCCATCTCAAAACAGGAAGTGAACTCATAAATGACATCATCTGTGACATCAATTTCTCTTAAGCAGTAGTCTTCTCCATTTGGGAACCAAAACGGGGTTGACGTTATCCGAGGTTTTCCCTGATGCGAGGTGACACTAAGCGATGAATTCTAAATGGTACAAAGAAGGTGTTTGGCCGGGACCAACAGCCTGATTGATCTTATCCGCGTTGTGACCTTAAACGGTAGTGACGTTAAAAGAGGAGTACTGTATTCTACTAGATTATTCTTCTAAAGCCAAGATTGGACCCGTTTTGTCCAAGACACAGAACACTTTCTTTAGCTTGCGCTCTGTGTAAAGCCACAGCTGACCAAACCACGTGCTTCAAAAGATCCATGTAGATAATATAAATAATAGTTTTAAAAGGACATATGAACAATATCGGTCCACATAATGGAAACATTTTTTTTAATCCTTCCTCTTCTTTAATTTTTAATTATCTCATTCTTCGGTCCACCCCCACTCCCACCCCACCCGCCACCCCTCTCCTCCCTCGCATTCTCTCTCTCACGTCAGTTCAAAACGGTGAACTATTTTATTGATATACCCCATCTGCACTTCGTTTCATGTGCACTTGAAATTATTATTTTTAAAAACTGATTTGCTTCATACACGTCATAATCGTACATGCTTCGTGGTGATTCTGTTCAATATGGAAAAGCATGCCTCGTATTGAGTGCAGCGTTCTTGATCGAAATCAATGTTAGTTTTGCAACCACAATAACAAAAAAAAGCTTACAAAGCCTCAAAGTGGTTAAAGGCAGTGCGCGACCGGGATTAGAGTGTATATAATTTTATTGCAATTCATAATTCGATTGAAATGCTGACGACATAAATAGACAACGTGAGCGTGCATAGTAAAGTAGGAGTCACGGTGACCTAATGGTAGAGCTTTGGCATGCGGATCTGAAGGTCCCGGGTTCGAGCCCAGGCCGGGGCATTGTGTTGTGTCCTTGGGCAAGACACTTTACTCCCGTTTCCTACTCCTTCGGATGAGAGTATAAACCGAGGTCTAGTCTGTGTCGCATACATTCCATCATAACGGACTTTAAAGATCCTGACGCTCATGTCCTAGACGGGTGAGTGCCGGTGACAAGAATACACCCAGTATGCACCTAGGTCCTTCTCCCCCATCCCTGGCTGTATGGGATTGTGCTCAGTTGTCTGGAGCGTTATTATGATGTGCCCAAAGGCTGCAAGCTGGCGCCTCGGGCGGCTTGAGTTAGATCCTGTATCGGCCAAGCGCTATATAAGGACGATTAAATAAATAAATAAAACTAAAGTAGACGTATGTTTGAAGCTTAAAAATACCGAACACACACACACACACACTCATACACATTCACACACTGTGACGGTGGGTCTATTGTTACTGGGCTCTGCACAATGGAATGCTATTACCCACTCGTCCTTATCTCTCTCTCTCTCTCTCTCTCTCAAAAGCCCATGCCACGGGACCACACATATCCCTAACCGACAGCCCGTCCTCTACACCACAGCCCCTCTACACACACACACACTAACTACCCCCACCCGAAATCCTATGGCATTGTACAAAATTCCTTACATTAGACTATCTCCATCGTACGTATTGCAGATTATTATAAAACTAACATGCAGCTGGACACTACACTACGTTACACTACACTACATTTCACTTACACTACACTACATTACGCTACATTACACTACATAAACTAAACTACATTACGCTACATTACACCTCATTACACTACATTTCACTTACACTAAAGTAACCTAAACTAAACTACACTTGTGACGACACGAGTTTCAGAGTAGCAGAGAGAGCTATATTTTGTACGAAGTTGCACTTCTCTGTTATGTAGTGTACATAGAATAGCTTGACCGGTTTCCTTATTGCGTACGAAAGAGTGCAGTAATCGTAAAGTCCGTGCGTAACGTAGAAGACAGGGGTAGGCCAAATACAGAAACAGGGCTATGCATAATAAGAAATATGAATACTGAGGAGAACTCGACTGTTTGCTTGTGGCCGGGTGCATTTGGTAAGGCAGAGTGATTTGAAGTGCTCTTGCGAGAGGTCCACTCTAACCAGGCAGTGACTCTGTGACTGTGTGTCATGTTAGAACTAGGTTTCTGTGTTGGAAGGGTGTGTAATTGTTGATACAAGCCACCCAAGGTCTTACGCCCTCGTCGGGGTAGGAATGTTTAGAGTTGGAGAGAGGAGGGATGTAACTGCCATTTATAGAGAATAAGTGTAGAGTTCATCTCCTAAGGTGTGTGTGGTTCTCTGTTGAACACCTACCGAGACTCAGTTTCTGTGACAGAATTGAGGTGTCCTCGTCCTCATTTATCAGTGTTATTTTTGAGTGAGAATAACCAGCAATAGCCAGACACGAAGTAACTCTCAAAGACTAACCATTTGTGTTGTGACAGTGTTGTGTCGTATTGTGTTGGGGGAGAAGGTGTGTCACAAGTCGAGGCCGAGACGGTGAGTAAACCCTGTAATTCGATTTCTTAGTGGCAAAGGTGCTCCGAGACTGCGTACGCGAATGAATGGTGATGAATGAGGGGAAAGGGGATGTATTTTGATGCATAATGATTTTATTGATTTTGTATGATTTTCTTATTATGTATATGATGGAGAAATGTCGTTGCTGTTGTTGTTGTAAAAGTGGGTCAACGGCGACGATGGAGAATGCATGTTAGAGAGGGAGAGAGAGAGAGAGAGAGGGGGTGGGGGTGTATGTATGGAGAGAGATAATTGTACTATGCTAGAGAGGCATGAAGGAAATGATGATTATGAAGAAAGCATGTTTACAGTATAGTATGACAAGATAGTATGGATGAAGGGAGATAATCGTGATGTGTTATAACAGTTGGGAAAGATGATGAGGATGGAGGGAGATGGAATGAATCAGGACTGTGTGATGGAAGTTTGGTTGCAATAATGATGTATATTTATATAAATGGCTGTGTTTATAAGATATAAATTATTAGGCATCAAGGGTTGCATTATACGATTGAAATGTATGCATAGCATCATGTAATGTTATTATCATTGTATGCATAAACAGGTCAAGATGGCGGACGGAGGACGGCGTGTTATATTATATAGTGTTTATGTTTTGTAGGCAGGCTGTTAAGACTGTGTATCTGCTTACAGGTTTGGGCTGTTGACATTACCGGTTGTCATCTGTTGTACCTGTTATCATCTGTTTTACGCTGATTAATTCCTTACCAGTATAGCTGTGTTCCTCTACACCGACACCTTGCGCAGTCGTGATTCTGTGTTGTGACCTTGCCTCTAGAGTGGGGAAGCGTGAAAGTAAACTCCGCCACTGCTGCCTGTTTTGCCCCAGTATCAGGGCATTACCTTTAGTACAGGAACTCCACACACCACACTCACGCACACACAGACTTGCACAGCGCCACACATAAAAACATATTTCATTTAGTTGTAGAAAATCATCCTTTGTGTTGTGAAAGAGACTGTTTAGCTCCATCTGAGCTACGCACACCAGACATTTGACAGTGCTTAAGTTCTGCAGTTTGACTTGGACAATAGTTCGAAGACTTAAAGATTCACAGCTCCATCATTTTCTAGTTGAAATTTTATAGTATTTTGAATTGATTATTGACTGTGATTTTGTTGTGCATTTTTGTAAAAAAAAACTGTTGCTGTTTAGTTCTGTTTTTGGGGTTGAACAAAGGGAGGTAATTGTTAGTTAATTTTGGGACGGGGGTCTTGATAGGGGTGGAGAGTGGTTAGCTCCCCATTTGTCCTGTGTATGTATGTTTAGATTGTTGAATAAAAGAGTGTGATTGTTATTCTGGCATTCGTGTTAGTTTATTTTGTTTGAGTTTTATCCTAATCACTCGCTTAATGTGCTGACGTCACGGAACCCGCTCGGGTGACGTGACAACACTACTCTGCACTACACTACACTACATGCACCTCAACCACAATACACCACACTACTGTTACATGCTTATTTATCAGTAGTGGATTCAGCCCCGATGCTTGGATCTTGATATGTGTAACTCGAATTCGTTTATCCACGCAGCCTGTTTACTCAGCAACAAAGCAAGAGTCGTCGTATGAAGTTTTCCAGCTTTATTCAGCAAACATCAACAACGGCATACAAGATCGCTTTCCGGAACTCAGTACAACACTCATCCTCACAAGCAGACAATGCATTACTTATATAGCCTCTCTGCAATCGAGACCAAATTCGAACATTCCAGCATATAACATAACACCCAATCAAAACAAAACTCGTCACCGGAACTATGCACTATCTTATGTCACATAATGGTTACGAATCTACATGATTCGACCAGCTTTTACCCGAAATATCTTGAAGCTTCGATCGATAATAAACAAGTAATTGCAGAAAATTCTCAACAATATCGACGGACGAAAATTATCAACATTATGCAAAGCTTCCTCTAGCAACAACGCAAAATCAAATCAAAGGGAAATACATGCTATCATGCTTTGCAAAACAACATGACCGGTGTAACAGGCCGGAATATACCCCTGGCTACTTTATACCCTGGGTATAATGTAGCCTAGGCGGGTTTAACCCCCTGGGTATAGATCAGCCTAGACCAGGTCATACCCCTCGCGCCCGGAATATACCCCCACCTAAAGAGATTTCACTCATGGGTTTGTTGTACATGACCGTTTGCGTGACCAACTCTCAGGTAACAGCCTTTTGCTTGCGTGTAAAAAAAAAAAAAAAAAAACCTGATTGAACTCAGCTAACAGCCTTTATTTTGCGTGTAAAAAAAACAACCTAACCCTAACCCTAAACAATTACAACACATAAATTAAAGAGTAACGTGAAGGATAAGGTCTTCCGTAGTGGGGGGGGGTTATAATGGGCAGGAGAGGGTTAAACGAGCCAAGGCCAGATAATACCCAGGGGTATAATCTGGGCTAGGCCAGTTTATGCGGGGGCATAGTCTGGGCTAGGCCAGTTTATACCCTGGGTATACTTGAGGCGGGGTATAATCTGGCCTGCTACACGGATCTATCGTGCGCGTCTCAATCATAACAACTACACCACACCACACCACACCACACCACACCACACCACACCACACCACACCACACCACACCTCCCCACACCACTCCAGATCATACTACCCCACACCACACCACACCACATCACACTACACCACA
>CM072513.1:60751507-60804007 GCA_036898135.1 Oncomelania hupensis
TCTCTCTCTCTCGATATATAGATACATATGAGTAGTATATTATGTCAAATGAAGTATTGTGATATTGCGCTCTTACCAGCTTAAAACAAGGTGCTCAAGATGCTTTGCATGGCAGCTCGATTCCAACGCACACAATGGAATTCTCAGCTACCCAGAAATACCAAACGAAGCTTTCAGTGGAAGAGCTTCGCATTATGGAACTAAACTGAAAGGAAACGAATTGAAATACATTGTTTTTGTACTGCGCACTTTCCAGTTCAAAAGCTGCTCAAGGAGCAGACATCTTCATTTCGACGCACAACATAGTTTGTCAAAGCTAAACCTGAAAGATTGCGCATTGCAATTTGGGAGTAATGTCAAAGGGTGACTTGATGCAATCGATCACGGTGCTACCCAAGGGATGTAATGTCCTTCCTAACGAGGTTGAAATAAGGGTGTTGTCCACTAATGAAGGTTATTTTGCTGACGTAGTTTCCTGCTAGTGAGGGCATTAACACAGTTTGCCATGATTAAGAACATTGGGTTCCTTTTAATGCTGTAAAGTTTATCATGTCAAGGAAGAAAAGAAAGAAAGAACTGCCACCGTCCCAACTCTCTCTTTCATCACCGCAACCTCCACCTCCACCATCACCGCAACCGCCACAACTATAACAATAAAGACCACCACCTTCAACACCACCACCACCACCACTGAAAATAAATAACAGCAACAACAACGGAGTTTCCTCTTAGTCGAGGTTTTAGTAGTTTAACCGCGATGAAAGAAATAGATTGCTGGGCTTGTTTGCTGGGTTTGTTTTGTGTTAAGTTCAGTCATATCGCAGAACAGGGCTAAAGTGCACACACAGAAAAGAAAGAAAAAAATGACCACAGTTTTGATGAATTTCCTTTGAAGAAACATCTCGGATTATTTTATCACCAGACATCTTAAACCTTGGGTGTATTTTATGTTTTAAGCTGAGTAATGACAAGGAAATTGAAAGAACCAAATAATGCACATTAATTAACGGTAGTTTGATAAATATGTTTTGAAGACATCTCTCTCTCTCTCTCTCTCTCTCTCTCTCTCTCTCTCTCTCTCTCTCTCTCTCTCTCTCTCTCTCTTTCTCTCTGTCTTTTAACTTGCAACAATCTGAACCTTAAGAAGAACCTTGGGTCTGTTTTAATGTGTGTGTTCAGTCCTGTGAAGGAAAAATAAAGCAAATATTGACCAACAACAGGACTAGGAAGTAATTTTTGAAGACTTTCATTTTAAGGGCTGATTGAAGTTTAAAGACGTTCTCTCTCCGTATGATTATTTATAGTTATTTATTTAGGTCCATTCTTGTTAAAGAAATTGACAGAAATACACAAACGTACACAGTTTAAAAGTTCGTTTTTTTGAATCCCATTTGAAGTCTTTTGTGCATAATCGTTTAAAGTGCAAGCTTCTTTAGTTGTATTAACAACCTTGGATCTCTTTGTTAAATTAAATTCATTCCTGTCATGGAAGAGGAAAGAAAACAGAAACACTCTCAAAATCATCACACAATGTACGCTTGCTTTTTGATAAATGTCTTATGAAAACATTTGAATTTGATTAATTTACAGACGTAGACATATCTTTAAAGTAGGCTGATTAGAAGCTCTCTGAGGTTGTAAGTGCGCTATATAAGAGAAATCTCTTTCTTTCTTTCTTTCTTTACTTTCTTTTTGTTTTAACTTTCAGCCAATGCATGCAAAGCTGGAAACACTCCGACCGATGACAAACAAAATTAAAAACAGTATCATCGTCATCATCATCATCATCATCATCATCATCATCATCATCATCATCATCATCATCATCATCATCATCATCATCATCATCATCATCATCGTCGTCGTCATCATCATCATCATCATCATCATCATCATCATCATCATCATCATCATCATCATCATCATCATCATCATCATCGTCGTCGTCATCATCATCATCATCATCATCATCAACAACAACAACAACAACAATAGCAACAACAATAATGGCATAACCAATTTAAGGATTTTATGCTAAGAATGTCCATTTGATGCAGTCTTTGTTTATCAAACATGTTTTTGTTTTATGTGCAGTCATTATGAGGAAGGAAGCACTGCAAACAACAACATTATGTTAAATAGATCTTATTCTTGTTTGGATTTAAAGCGGCTTTTAATATAGAATTATGTCACAGTTGTATGCGCAGGTAATATAAGGAAGAGATAACAACAGTACAAACAATATCGAGGATGAGGACAACAACGACGACGACGACATCAACAAGGACCGCGACATCAAGATCGAAGGTATTGTTTTGATTTAATCTATTTTTTACTATCCGTTACACGAACACACAGATGCAAAGGCATACAGTCACACACACACACACACACACACACACACACACATACAGGAGTTGACCCCGTTAAGCGGTCTTTAACAATTTTCCATCATTACGCTGCCGGTATATATCTGGCTACTGAACAGCTCTATGAACTCCAAATTATTCCAAATTATGGAATTTGCTTCGTTTTTGCATTCTAAGAGCTGTGGTATATAAATTATTTCTCTAAAGCAACAAACATGGAAGTGTGATTTCTTACCATCATTGTGCAGCCATTGTGTGTGACCTCTTTGGCACTAACATTATGTGGTCATTGTGTGTAAGCTCATCTGTATCAACATTATGTGGTCATTGTGTGTAAGCTCATCCGTATTAACATTATGTGGTCATTAATAAACTCATGTGTACCATCATTATGTGATCATTTTGTGTATGCTCATTTGTACTAACTTTATGCGGTCATTGTGTACCATCATTAAGTAGTCATGGTGTGTAAACTCTTATGTACCATCATTATGTAGTCAGTGTTGGTAAGCTCATCTGTACCATTATTGTGTAGTTAATTTGTGTAAACTCTTATGCATTATTACCAGGCGGTCTGCAGGTGTACCATCATACTTATAAAGATGTTACATTCAAAAATCACATAATTTGTAAACTGATTTCAAATACATTGAATTGAAATCTTCAAAAAGACTTTATTGTAAATCTTTAGTGGATTTTAGTTAACTAGCAGTAGAACATGTTAAAGACATTTGTATTATGATGCTGAGAATATGAATAAACTTTACTTGACTCACTATGAAAACTGCTTTGAAGTTTGATGCAGAATGTGCTTTAAAAAAACTTACGCAATCGTAACTGAGTTGAGCAACAGAATGAGAAAAAGATAGAGAAAAAGAAAACACAAATCTGTCAAATGGCTTCAGTATAAATGTATTCAAACTGTAATACATATTTTAATGTTCAAACAACTGGTAGTGTGCAGGACTATGGACAATACATAAACATGTGTGGTTAGCAGACAGTGGCAATGGGTGAGCTGGCATCTCAAAGATAGAAAATCACACTGGTTTTGTTTGGTTTCATATTTATCAATATTATAACAAATCAATTAGTTAGTTAGTCATTGTTTATAGGGTCTAGCGGACTGATAAAAGCCGAATCAGGACCACAACTCAGTTGAAAGAGGGCTCACTCGCAATCCATATAAAAGATCTGCTGAAACAACCCTAACGGTAACACTGAAGGCACTCCACCAGCCGGTCACTTTTACAATAAAGGCATCCCATGCAGGGGACGCTGAGGCTATACTCTTAATTTATCGAACCCCCGTTTAAAAAATTGGAATAAAAACATGATTAAATATTAAAACAAAACACATACATATTAAATGCCTACATTGCTAAATAATATCATAGAAAGCCCTAGTGTCCATTTGGCAGAGAGCGTCCAATATCCCCAAGCTGACCCAATACACAAAAGAGGAGTTTTGGGAGAGTTTTCAAGAAAAAAGGTAGATGACTAGTCTAGCGAAGAAGATAGTAGAGCTATAGAACAGAGTATGAATACGAAAGAACAAAGAAGAAAGACTGCTACAGTGGGAATTTAAACTACAGCACTAAATTTTCAGAAAGTGAGGATGCTATTCATACAGAAACCCCCGGCAACTCCACGGTGGTGTTACTTCCAACACACACAAAAATAAAAAATAATCAGTCAACTAACAAGAAAATCATCCAAATGTAACCAAAAAAATGTGTTTTTTAAATTTAAAAAAGCACATATTTAACACACACAAAAAAAAAAATAGTGGGGAAAAAAACCTACAACAACACTAATTAAAAAACATAAAACTAAAGTCAATAAATTGCACATTTTGCAGACATCTTTACATACGCACGGAACGCACATTCATCACTCAGACATGCAAAGTCACTATTATTAGAAGATGGAAAGGGAATCTAATTTTAATTTTGAAATGTTTAGATTGACTGCATCCAATATTTTTATTGAAGGGAGCGAGGAAACCAGAGTACCCAGAGAAAACCAACAGTGACCTGAAAAGCCTCGTACCTACAAGTCGCACAAGTTCATCCCTTGATATTTGATATTCGAGCTTCGATATTTTTATTTACACTGCCCAAGCACGAACATCGACATAAGAGATTCGGCTATTAATTTGCATAACTTCGTGTAACATAAAATTAATATGGGTGCTTGGGCTGTGTCAATAACGAATGGTGGTTTAATTGAATGAATGATAATGGTAGTGCTTCGGCTTGCGGATCGGAAGGTCCCGGGTTCGAGCCCTGGCCGGGCCATTGTGTTGTGTCCCTGGGAAAGACACTTTACTCCTGTTTTCCTACTCCTTCGGATGAGAGTATAAACCGAGGTCTAGTCTGTGTCGCATACATTCCATCATAACGGACTTTAAAGATCCTGACGCTCATGTCCTAGACGGGTGAGTGCCGGTGACAAGAAAACACCCAGCATGCACCTAGGTCCTTCTCCCCCATCCCTGGCTGCCCAGGATTGTGCTCAGTTGTCCGGGCGTCAGACCATGCGCCCAAAGGCTGCGGGTGGGCATCTCGGGCGGCTTAAGTTAGATCCTGTATCGGCCAGCGCCTTGAGCAGCGCTTGAGCTGGAAAAGCGCTATATAAGAACGATTAAATAATAATAAATAATAAATAAGTACATCAATGTCTTATCAATTTCCTGAAAACCTGTAGCAGTCTACTTAGTAAACAGGGCAACATACAAACCATTGTTTCAAAGTGCTGCAGTCACACAGAGCTGTGCATGGTATCTACTATGATTGCTAAAGGATGCTCTAAAATAAAATAGAAAGATCATTCAAACACTGAACCATGATACTATAAGTATTTAGGGCACTGTTCGGGATGCATATTTGCAGACAACAGGACAGAGCTGCTCAAAGTGCTGGCCGATACAGGATCTAGCCAAAGCGGCCCAAGGCGCCAACCTGCAACCTCTGGGCGCATAGTCTGATGCTCAACCTGCAACCTCTGGACATATAGTCTGACTCTCAAACGACTGAGCACAATCCTGGACGATGAGGTATTGGACCTAGTTCAGTGCAAAGTGTATTGGGTAGCTGGCACTCGCCCAGCTAGAACATGAGCGTCAAGATCTTTAAAGTCCGTGCAATGGAATGCATGCATGCAGACTTGATCTCAGTTTATACTCTCATCTGAAATACTAAAAGAAATGTTATCCTTTCCAATTGCCCACTGCATGCTTACCTAAACTAAACACTTCAAAATATAATCGATTTTTTTCACGCGCACCCAACTGTCTTAATTATGTTCATGGCATTGTACATGTGCCCTTGACCCATCCAGCCCACACGAAATCTCTATTACCAATCATATTTGGCACTCACCCTAAGACAAGCATACATTTAATTTTGATCTTTAACGATTCTTACATCTCATGAAAACTGACAGTGGACGCATCAAAATATTGATTACACCTCATCAATAAAGATCATGAATAGTCCAATTCGCCATTTCCATTTGTTTGGTCACTGCTCCCTCTAAACATGACTCAGCACACTATTCAATTTCAACAAGTTAGATTGTCAGAATTTTTTTAGCTACAATTTATTCACAGACTAGAGAAAGCAGTACCAGCACAATTTGTGTCCCCAACGATTCATGCTTTCAGTCACATACTGTCCTGTACAACGAGACGGAAATACTGTAGAATTACAGAAGGAAAGAACACTTAACGTTTTAGATCATAGATTCTTCTTATCAACAACAAAAATCCCAGCTTGTGGTGTTCTGTTTTGTTTTCTGTTGATAAAAGATAGCTATCAAATGATATGTTGAGTATAATTTTTTTCCTCCCTAAATTTTGTTCTTCCGCAATACTTGATTGATTGATTGTTGTTTTAGGTCCAGCGGACTCCCCTGAGCCAAATCAGGACCGGACAACCCCCGATCTGCTTAAAAGATCTGCTGAAACAACCCTAGTGGGAAAACTGAATGCCCTCCACCGGCCAGTCACTTTACAATAAAGACATCCCACGCAGGGGACGGCTGAGGCTTTACCCCAACTACTCGAACCCCCGGTTACAAAAACAAAATAGAATACAAACATCATTATAAATTATCAACAAAACACATACATATAAAATGCCTATGTTGCTAAATAATAACATCATAGGAAGCCCTAGTGACCACCCGGCAGAAAGCGTCCAATACTCCCAAGCTTATCCAACAGACCCCATACACAAACAAGGAGTCTTGTCCAGGAAGAGTTTTCAAGAAAAAAGGTAGGTCATTGATCTAGCGAAGAAGAAGATAGTATAGCAGAGTGATAGGACAGAGCAGGAATGGGAAAGTGCAAATGAGGAAGACAGCGACAGTGGGAATTTAAAGCACTAAATTTCCAGAAAGTGGGGATACTATTTATACTGAAACCCCCGGCACTCCAACGGGGGTATCCGCAATACTTATGTCTCATGATTAATACTTCATGAATCAATGGTCATAGTTTTCATGCATAACTGTCCAGTATGAATGTAACAAATACAACCGTAAGCATGATGATGCTACATAGGTCATTTTTGGTGCCATTCATATACAGGCAATTGCCTTGGTCACAGAATTTTCAGTAATTGGTTTCAAACGACGTTCTACATTACATTACAAATTGTTTCACAAAACCACGCTGTCAACAAAGGTGGTCTACACAGTGCATACACGCAGCCATTTATTGCATGAAGTCTTTACCAGTGAAAAGGTTTAGTGTACTTAAAACATGAGGAATCACAACATCACACTATTTTTGGAGAGCTGCAATGGTGCACTAGTGGACCATCAGTCTCAAAAGTCCAGAGTTTGGCATCTAGAAGTTTCTGAAGCAGTGCAGTTGTGCCTGAAAAGAATCGAGGCAGGCGTGACAGTCCCTCATACACAGAGTTTGTATGTACACAGTGTTTTTATCTAGCTGCGTTAGCTGTTGCTGTGGCCCGATTTCTTACAAAATCTTTGATGTTTTTTCAAGTGCTGTGCCTGAGAACAGGTTCTTTTTGGAGGCAGTCTTCTATGACAGCTTTACCAGGTAAGGTGTGGAGGTGAATGTAGCGACCCAACTGTCGACAACAAGCTGCTACTTCCTCTGTACTCCATGGATGTCTGTATCAACTGTGTTTGGCAACTGGAAAACAACAAAATATAATATTATTGTAATATGCCTGCATTCATTACATGTAATGATGTAAACTATGAATAACAGACTGTTTTAAGCCTTTTGTTCCATTAGTTGTACATTGTTTTATGAAGAAAAAAATATACATCAAAATTAAAATAATTGTAAGAAAGTGTTTCAAATTAACTGCTGATCTTGTACTATTGTGATCTACCATTTGAAACAAAGCTTAATCTAGAGTTAATGAACCACTTCCCTGGCTCTGTTCATATCACTCATGAGTCATGTATCTGATGGAAACAGTTTTTTTTGGTTTTTTGTGTTTTTTGTGTTTTTTGTTTTGGGGTGGGAGGGGGGTGGTGGTGGTGGTGGTGGTGGTGGTGGGGAATCCTGAGCAAGTGTTTTTATTTAAGCTGCACATATATATATATAATTTACCTTTGAAAGAAAACAAGGCAATATTATTGTTTACTTCCCTCCCGAACTATATAATACAACATAATTATTAGGTTTTTTTTAAAATACAGAACAATGGTTGTTAACAGACTTACCATATTACAATCCATTTCAGAAGACGGCGTTATTTCTGCAGGGGCTGGTGATGGCAGCGATGCCGACTTCTCCAGTTCTGCTGCTGTAGTAGCTACTGTGGACACGACAGATGTAGTTGCTTCAGCTGGTGTTGTAGATGATGCTTGGACTGGAGTAGCCTTTATTACATTCCTACACAGCACAAAAAAATATATTCTGCTCAAATCTGTTATCTGTTGTCTATTGTTACTCTTGATAAGCACATAATGAATCGTTATGTCTAAATTACTCTAAATGTTGTCCTCCCACCTCTTTTTCGGTCTTCCTCTTCTTCTACCTCCTTGCACTGTGCCTTGCAGAATAGTCTTTGCAAGGCCTGATGATCTGGTGACGTGGCCATACCATCGCAGTTTCCGTTTCTTCACCGCTGTGAGCAGGTCATCGTGTTGTCCAATTCAATTGCTTGTGTGATGGTCTGTCGGACTTCGTCGTTGGTGATGTGTTGGGTATAGGAAATGCCCAGAAGTCTTCTGTAGCACCTCATCTCCATGCTTTATATTCTTCGTTGGAGATCTACTGTGAGGGTCCATGCTTCGCAAGCATATAGGAAGATGGAGATGACAAGGGAGCGCAGCAGTCTTACTTTGGAATGTAGACTGATGGTCCTGTCTTTCCAAATGGGCTTCAACCCTTTCAGGGCAGCAGTTGATTGTGCGATCCTGGAGAGGACTTCCTGTCGGGACCCATTGTCTAATACAATGGCTCCTAAATATTTGAAGCTATGCACTGTGTTGAGGGATTGGCCTTGGACTTTGATGTCCGTGTTGATGCCATTGGTGTTGTTGGTCATCATTTTGGTCTTCTCTGCACTTATTTCCATTCGATAAGCTCTGGAGGTGGTGTCAAGCCTCTGTACCAGCTGTTCAAGTTCTTGTTCCTCTCCAGGCAATCCATCAATGTCATCCGCAAAACGAAGATTGGAGATTGCTCTACCCCCTATGCTGACTGTGCCTTCATGATCTGCAAGAGCATCTGACATGATGCGCTCTAGGAAGATGTTGAAGAGTGTTGGAAAGAGTAGGCATCATTGACGCACACCGATTGTTGTTCTGAACCAGTTCCCGATGGCGCTGTTGTGGAGGACTGCACTGGTAGCCTTGTCATACAGGCTTTTGATGACTTCAATAATTTTAGGGCTGATGTTGTACACTTTCATTGTTGCCCATAGAGCTGCATGCCAGACTCGGTCAAACGCCTTCTTGAAGTCTATGAACACATGATATAGATGTTGTTGGTGCTGTAGGTATTTCTCACAGATTATTCTGAGGTTGAAAATCTGTTCAGTGGTACTTCGCCCTGACCTGAATCCTGCTTGTTCTTCAGCTATGATTTGTTCAGCTTGGGGTTTCAACCTGTTGAGTATTATTTTCAGGAGGACCTTGCTGGGATGGCTGATGAGGCTGATGGTGTGGTAATTTTCACACTCCTGAAGGTTACCTTTTTTGGGAAGAGTGATGACAAGTGACTGGGTCCATGGTATTGGCCACTCCCCACTCTGCCAGATCTTGTTACAGATAATGGTGAGGGCATCAATCATCACTTCTCCTCCTGCTTGTAGCAGTTCCTCCGGTATGTTGTCCACACCCGCTGACTTCCATTTCTTCAGCGATTGCACTGCTGCCTCAACTTCTTCCCGGAGAATTGGGAGGATTTCTTCTTCTTATCTGTTCTCGGGACATGCTAGAACTGATGGGTCTCCATTTGGTGTATGGTTGTAAAGGTCAAACAATACTCTGTATGGGGTTTTCCAGTTGAAAAAAAAAATAAATAAAAATCTTACCAAAGTATAGTTGTATTTACAAAAATTAACGTGGCCAAGTCATTTCCCGAATCAACAATACATGTGTTCAAAAGAACGAATTTGTGCTGCTCTCTTCATTGTGACAAAATAAAAATGAGGAAACTAATGATGAAGAAATTTAAGGAAACTAAAACATAAACTCACATTTCCTTTAACAACCGGAAATATTCTGCAGCAGTCTGGGGTCTTACAAATTCCGATGCCTTCTGAGGCCTTCCATGCCAAGAAGCCATTGGCAGTGTTTGGGTACTCTGCTGCGTCTGCAATTGATATCAAAACAAATAATTTTAAGAATTCAATTTGTACACCAGGCGCATGGCAAAGATACATTATTTTATTTTATTAGTCCAAATGTGTAAATTTCAACTCTCATTTTCATGTCCTGGTGAAGCACAATTCAAATTGCTTAAATAATACAAAAGAAAACAAATTAAAACATTGTGTCAATTTTACTCAACTGACCATTATGCCCTAATTGTGTATGCACTCAATACACCATTATTCATCACATGTTTCTGTGTTCATCTAATTATGTTCGTTCAAATTACATGATTTCAACAAGAATCAATGATCATGATTAAAATGCTTTTAACAACTTAAACAAGGCTCCAAAAACAAATAATTAAAAATCCATCAAACAAATTTATACATTCGTAGAATTTGTGCACACGGTCTAGAGCTTATGCTTACAACAGCCAGGTCAAAATGTGTCTGTGAGGGTCCATGTGCTAACACAGTAGGACCAGCTAGTGTGCAGTCACAGAAGTCCTAATTATAGGCCTCACTATACTATACTGTAGTATTTGATAAATAATTTTAATTTGTCTTCTTTCTCAAATTTCTGTTGGTGCCCATCATACTTCATTACTTGTTGCTTAGGGCGCGTCCACATGACAAGCTTCGAGCGAAGCTTTGAGCTGCGCTTCAGCTGCGCTGCGAAAAGTCTAACTAGAATTACTGTAGAAGCGTCCACACCACGAGCCGCGCGGATATTGCTAGCTTCGAGCAGCGGTAATATTCTCGGCATTTATCGACGCTCGAAGCTCAAGCGGTGGTTTTGGGTCCTTGACCTTGATTGGTTTTGTGTCCTTGGCCTTGAATCAGTCTTCTTACCACCCTTCGCTTACGGAATCAGAGAACTACAAAATAAGAGATTGTGGCAGAAAAAACAAAAAGATTTTCGAACAGGGAGGTTCAAGCAAAGCTGTTTCAGGAGGTGCCTAAAATGGCAAGGCACTCAAGTTAGTGATTGAGTGAAGATGGTTATAATTTTTATAATAAAATGACCAATTGCTCTTTTCGTATAGTATAGGCCTAATTGACAAAATTGCAGCTTTATCATTTGTGCAGTCGCCATTGAAAAATAATAGTACCCAGTAAGTGCTTTTTTTTTCTTTTATTATGTTTTAACACAATTTGTTGCAAATAAAATACAGATCTAGATCTATTAAGCGAATTCACATTTGATGTTTTCAATCAGATTTAGAACCGTGCTTACAGTCCCAAATTCAACCTAGATTTAGATCTGGATTTTATAAATAAAAAATAAATAAAAGGGCTATGATGGTAAATTATCAATGAACACTTATGATGTAGGTATTGTGTGTTCGATGCCAGCCAATAAAAGTTTACAAAAATATATAGTTAACGTTTTAACTTGGGTTTATTTCTTTGTAGGGGTGGGGGGTGGGGGAAAAACAAGAGAGAGAAAAGGGGAAGGCTGAACAGTAAATGACCAACATTTGGGTGGAGTGCATGATTGCAAAGGTCCATCTGCACTCTTTGTTTTATTTTTTTTAAAATAGTACATTCCATGTTGATCTTAAAAGTGACCAACTTTAGATTTAAAATCACAAGCTTTGTGACGTATATGAACATGGAAAAACTAAAGTCACAAGAGTCTCATCCTTCATTATCACTGCCGTCAGTTAGTTCAGCAAAGTTATATTAACTGTAGCTTTCCTGCCAGTTCACTGCACCAACCCTGACAAAATACTCAACCAGCTGTTCTCTCACCCATGCTAAGTATTTTCCAGGACGACCTGAGTAACACCCCATCCGTCTGTCCTGTTCGCCACGGACTTGAGTATCATCCCAGATCTCCGTGTCCTTTTTTATATCAGCGCTTTCATGATGGATGACTGCATTGTGCAAGGCAACAGTGCTAGCACAATGTGGTCAGCAGTGGTCACGTTGTGCAGATTGCTGTTTTCAGCACTTACCATTTTCCAGCAAGCACTACAAACCCGCATTCTACACAACGGCTTGCCATGGCGATAATTCAAGATGATATCGACTGTGTTGATGCATGTTATTAGGTATGGCTTGGGCGATAGGCTGGGTTACCTACCCAAAAAATAGGAAAGGTGAATGTTGGAATTTGGTAGTGGGACATATTTACTGTGTTCCCTTCAAGGCAGAGTTTCATCTGAAACCTGGAAAATATTCCATCACTCTCTTTCCCGTAGGCTCCAACTTCAACAGAAATAAATTTTAGTTGCGGGTCTGCGATGCCTTGCAAAACCACAGATAATAAACTTCTGAACGACAGCTAGCATCACGCTCGCAGGCAGCTAGCTGTAACAGCTTGTCATGTGGCCACCCAAGCTGTCGCCGAGCTTACAGCCAGCTGTACAGCTAAGGAGCTGTTAGCTTTTTGACGCTTTTGGTGTGGCCACCCACCGCTCAAAGCTCAAAGCTCGTCCAACGCTACGCCACCGCTAGCTCAAAGCGCAGCTCGTCATGTGGACGCGCCCTTACACTGTCACTGGTAGATAATTATGTACAGCAACCATGCAAACTTGAAAGTGTACATGTAAAAAAGTAAGATCAAGAAAAAGAATTAAATTAAAAGAGGTGAATTTAAAAGGAAAAGAAGATACTAGTTTGAAGTAGTAGTAGTAGTAGTACTACTACTACTAGTACTAGTACTAGTAGTCGTATAGGAGCAAAATGAGCATGTGATTTTCCTACACATTTCATTATCATACTCATAGCAATAAAATATATTTTTAAACTGTGGAAGTATATCTAACAGGTGTTTAAAGTTATTTATGCTTGGTGCATTCTTAAGTGAAATAGCTAGATTAGTCCAGTTAGTAACAAAGTCTGTTAGAATCAAAAACTTCCTTTTTTAGTATTGGAATGCTGAATAAAAACTTTTCCTTCCGACATTCATGTAAATAAAAAACAAACATCAGAACTGATAATTAATTTGAATTAACCAACGTGATTCTGAATCAACAATGTAAGGAAACAAAGTAGAATTAGAACAGTGCTGTCAGTAGAAGAGGGATGGTGACACAGCATGCCATGGAAGTGGCACTAGATCTAGCTTCAATGGACTCTCCACAGAAAAAGGGAAGAAAAAATGTTGAATTTTCACAGACAGCATCCATGGTTTTCTCATAATAATGGCACAAATACATAAGCACTCAAAGTAAATAATTAACAAACGAAAAATCAACTAAAGCACAGCAACTTACCAGTGGCTCTTTCCAATTCAAGATGGCGACTTGTGCACACTTGTTTTCAAAAACTAGTTCCCTCTCTCTCCTTAGTGTGTGATTTCACGTCTACTTTTTACAGCACAAATGCTGCCGTGATACACACACGTGTGTTAAGGGTCGTGTGTGACCATCAATGAATTTCCCACGTTATGCTGCCTAAACCAATCACAGCTCGGATTATAATTTATGCATATTTTAGAGGTTAGGGAGTTCAAAAATCGTAATTGTGCATTATGCGGTCGGCAGCATAAAGAGCGAGGCAGCATAACGTGAGTGTGTAACCATACGATTGGCAGCCTAACGGAGTCAACACAAACGCACACACACACACACACACACACACACGCACACACCCATTCTTGTTATAACCTTGAGTTGTATTTAATAATTATTGTTAAAGCCCCAAGGGCAAGATATAAACAAACGCACCCAGCGCTTATTCTTTTACCCTTGCAAAATAAAATTGTTATCTTATCTTATCTATTCCGCCATTCTGTCTCTTTCTCTCTCTCCTTCTTCCCCCTTCCCCACTCTCTCTCTGTGTCTCTCTCTATCTCTATCTCTCTCTTCCTTTCTATCTCTTTCTTTCTCATTAATTCTCTCTCTCTCTCTCTCTCTCTCTCTCTCTCTCTCTCTCTCTCTCTCTCTCTCTCTCTCTCTCTCTCTCTCACTCTCTCTTTCTCTTGTAAACGACTATACTATTTGGTTTTGGTTTGTGTTGTACGTTTTTATGCTTACTAACACTTTTTTAAAAAATAAGTTCTATTGGTTTATTTTGTGACAATAGAATACTGTTAACTTAATCTTATTAAGAAAAACAAATTGCTATTTTTATTTTTTTAAATTTATTATTGAGGATTTGTATAGCGCACATATTTCACCGTACTTGGCGACTCAAGGCGCTGGCCGATACAGGATCTAACTCAAGCCGCCCGAGGCGCCAACTTGCAGCCTTTGGGCGCATCGTAATAACGCTCCAGACAACTGAGCACAATCCTGGGCAGCCAAGGATGGAGGAGAAGGACCTAGGTGCATGCTGGGTGTGTTCTTGTCACCGGCACTCACCTGTCTAGGACACGAGCGTCAGGATTTTTAAAGTCCGTTATGGTGGAATGTATGCCACACAGACTAGACCTCGGTTTATACTCTCGTCCAAAGGAGTAGGAAACGGGAGTAAAGTGTCTTTCCCAAGGACACAACACAATGCCCCGGCCTGGGCTCGAACCCGGGACCTTCAGATCCGCAAGCCAAAGCTCTCCCACAACAACAACAACAACAACTACCACAACAACACAGTGTTTTATGTCGATGACCCTTCCGGTCCTAACATTGAGCATTATATGATGCAATCGCCATTTGGGAGGTAAACCCTGGACCCGGGTTAATGAACATTGGACGCTATAAAGTTGTACGCAAATATTGCTATCAGTCCTTATGACGTGTAACAACTTATGCACAAAGTAAAGCTCTCGATGTTTTATGTGAATTTGAGTGTTGAAAAAACACAGCTTGGCAATGCAAAGTTGTTCCATTTTATAGTCAAATCTGGAATGGTATATTACTTCGTCGTGTAAAGTGTGTCTTGCTGTAGTGAAATGGTACATTTACACAAGTTTGGAAATTCGAACCGGGCCGTGACAAACATGGTGAATAGCGCGTGGCGTGTGCGCTGTGAAAATTACTGATCAACTCACATCAAAAGGAAATGCTGCTATCTGATGTGAGAACCTGTAATCTTGACCTCAGTAGGAGTATTTTAACTTCTGAGTTCATACAGCCGGTGTTAAAACAGTGAAAAAAACCCACAGCAGGCTTCCAACCCTGTGATCATAGTTATACTAGGAGGGTTGGAGGAGGGGCAAGGAGAAAGATATGTAAGATTTTACCTGCGTGTAGAGCCCGCACAACGCTTTATGCGGGTTTCGTAAAGCGGCATAGCGCGCTTAACTTTTGCGCATATAACTTAAGAGACGATTAAGTCCCTTATGCGCCGTCTATGCATAAAATTGGTCCCATGTATAAGGATTTCTATCCTATCCTATCCTGTCCCGTAACCAGAAGGTCGTAGGGGCACCACAGATGATCGTTTAACCAGCATACTCCATCTTTTTCTGTTCCCAGCAGCCCTGATGGCTTCGCTCAGTGTCAAACCAGTCCATTCTCGAATGTTGTCCTCCCACTTCTTTTTCGGTCTCCCTCTTCTTCTACCTCCTTGCACTGTGCCTTGCAGAATGGTCTTTGCAAGGCCTGATGATCTGGTGGAAGGATTACGATGACAAATGCTGTACTCAACCTCGCGGACAATGTAGGTGCATTCCAAATTCGTTTTTCACAACCTTTTCACTTCATAAAAGCCTCTCAATAAAAGCTACTTTTAAACAGTCTTCTTCTTTTTCAGCCCAGTTTCCTTACTTGAAGGTCAACAGTGATCATTTTCTTGTACTTGATGCTTCGTGGACTGCAAAAACTTCATTGTTTGGCGCGCACTCAAACATATAATGGAAGTGATATAGAAGACTATATGTTGACTATATTTTGGCACTTTCGCATTCACACTCCTGCTTAACACCCCCTCCTCCTTTTTCCCTTCCAGCCTCATTACACCTTCCTCTTCTCCCTCCTGCACTTAGTTTAGACAGGCGCATAATCTTATGCTAAATGTCTCTTTTTCTTTATAAACTGCTTTTTTCCTCCCCACCGCCTCCCAATCTCTATTATCCTCATCCTGCCCCTTCTCCTCCTCCGCCCGCCCTTTTCATTGACTCATCCGTTTAGTAACGACGTTGACTTCTTGATTAGGAGACCGCGTGGAAGTAAATAGAAAATAGTAGACACAACTGAAAGCATTTTGTTGCAACGGGCTTCACACTGTCCAACCACGCCAGACACGCTGTCTCTCTTTACCCATCTGTCATTTTTGGATTGTGTGTTACCAATCTTTTTTTTGTTTGTGTTTACTACTCCGGATGAGAGTATAAATCGAGGCCTAGTCTGTGCACAAACGCGTTGCCCCGCACGGACTTAAACGATTCTGACTGTTATGTTCTAGACGCACAGCTACACGAGTACACCCACCAAGTACTACAGGACCCTTCTCTCTCCTTCCACCCACTCCTAGCCTTCCCCACCCCCACCCCATTTCCGATCACTGGGGATTGCGCCCAGTCATCTGCTGATGCGCCTAAGGAAGTCCGTGGGCACCTCGGGCAGCTTGAGTTAGATTAGATCCTGTATAGACCAGCGCCTTGAGCAGATATTGAGCTGGAAAGAAACGCTATTTAAAGGATGAATACATAAAAACCAACAAACGACCAAACAAAAATATCCACCTGTCGCTTCAACCCAATTCATCCATCAGCTATCGCTTCAATCCATCCCTGAAAGCGTGACTGGTTGATCAGTACACATAAAATATTAGATCCGTAGTTACATTACATGGTTACGATTTGTAGTTAAAGTCGGCCTGTTTACATAGTGCAACAATAGGACTGAGGGTCAGTGACCTGCGAAGGAACGGGGTTTGTTGTGAGGAAGTGCACTTTTGTTCACTCGCATGTGCAACAACGATACCTTGTGACCTCAATCCTCCCCCAAACGGGTTGCTGGCAATGGACCGTTACACGGCCAAATCACGTGGGGGTGTTATTTTTAGCCCTTGTTGTCAACAGCCGCGGATAAAAATAGACTGGCGTTAAGTATAGACGGGGAGGGAATAGGGGGGGGGGGGGGGGGGGAAGGGAGGAAGAAATGACTGTCTGACAAACATCTTTCGAATTCTGGAAAATGTCCCAGACATGTTTGGCACGCATTTGCAAAATGTCTGGCAAAACATAGTTTTACTTATTCATAAACAAACATGAGTGTCAGTCGCGACACCTCTGTTAGCAAATAAATACCGCGAACGCACAGGTTGGTTGAGTAGCTGCTTACAAGTGGTCCGTGGCGATTGAAAGATGGCAGGATTCAGAATTCTGGCCTCTTGAGCGACTGGCTGGATTTCGATCTTCACTATTTCAAACATGCCCCTTTAGCAGCACCTTGACTGATTAATAGAAATGTAGAGAATAGTGTTGATTTTCAAATTTGTCACGGAATGCGTGAAATAATTCTAATGTGACAACATCACAATTTGATAGAAGAATTTACATCAACACAAGCTGCAGAGGAAAAACGGTTAGGTGGAGAATTTTTTGGGTCTATAATTTGTTCAAGTGAGCAGACGGGGAGAGAGAGAGAGAGAGAGAGAGAGAGAGAGAGAGAGAGAGAGAGAGAGAGAGTGTGTGTGTGTGTATTTTGACGTGTGCACATGATGATGATGATGATGATGATGATGATGATGATGATGATGATGATGATGATGATGATGCAATATGTGCCTCAGTCCGACTCAAAACGCGGCGATCTGTAACCAGCACACACTCTCATATGTTACAGACTCGTATCTCCTTACACAAAAAACACAATTTCAAATTTCAATTTCAATGGTTGAATTTATTGTCTCTTTACGACAGTGATATTAGACAATTAATTTAGTTACAAAACAATAAAACAAACAACTGTAGTGATATCAGTTACAACACTGGTGATAAGGACGATTTCATTATGACGTTTACGATATCGTAAATAATAGGACAAAAAACACATTCCTCACTCAAACGCATGTTATGATCTATTATAAAACAGACATTAGGCTATTTACTGCAGAGGAGGTCGTTTGGCATGCCCTACATATAATAATAGAGACCAAAATACCAAACCTGTTTAGGATTGTTTTTGAGACAATTTTATTACACTTTTCCAAGCTAAAACAATGGTTACGAAAATTAAGTACATCAACAATTCCACACGTTCGCTGATGATGTGTATCGGCTTCGAAAGTCAAAACAACACAAATATAAGCCTTCTCTATGAATAATCTATTATAAACAGGCATACTTAATAAAGCGAAGACATTCATTGCTTTTACACCGGAATGAACATTATTATGTAGAGAAACAAAGGAGACATAACCTTGTTTATGTCAAACAACGGTAACACCTCTCAAGGCCTAACGTTAATAGAATACTTTCCAAGGCTAATGCGATCAGCGCGTCCGTAAATGAGTGCAGATAAACACATCGCAATATAGTACACCACAAATCCCTTGTGAACGTGGCGTGTAGTTAGATCTTAGCGAACATTACGAACGAACGAAGCCACGCGTTCACACTACGTGATCTGGTTATCCTCACGCTGCTGGGTCCCATCACATTTAGAGATTTATGGTAATGAAATTTCAGATAAATTGGCCAAAAAAAGGTGCAATGAAATGTAAAATTAGCTCAATTTGAATATTATTCGTTATTAGAACAACACTTTACTAATATAATACCCAAAACAAGTATTGTTAGTTGTTCCAGAACTATTGCTAGATTAGTATATAAGCTACACTTGAATTCATGGTGTAACAAAATATTTGAAAAATGTTACTTGTTTATGTGCTGGATCTATATCCCTACAACATATATTATTTGATTGTACTGTTTTAACAGCACTGTGCAAAGAAAATGGAATTATTTTAAGTGCACCAGACGATATTAGAGTCATCTTATATAGTTCGATGTTACAGGACATCGCGCGTATCATTGTCGGAACTGATTTATTTAAGTTACTATAATTAACAATTTCTATTTGTGTGTTTGTTTATTTGTTTGTTATGGTTGTCTAAAATCACATTGTTGTGAAAATACGTTAAATTAAAATATTAAATTTAATTGAATTAACCTCACGCACCACGATTGGGCTATTTTCATATGCCATGTTTTCGGTCCTCCTCAAACACCTGGTTTAAGAGGCTATTCTTGTATGCCGTATTTCAGTTATTAGCAGACACTTCATTTTCGGCTGTTGTCAGATACCGTGTTCAATAACAATAATATTAATAATAATTTATTTTATACAGCGCAAACTCAAACTGACAGTTTGCTCTAAGCGCTAACACGCACTCACACACACCCGTGTGCACAATTTTAACCAGAGAAAAATACATTTGTTTAAGAAGAGATTACAGTATGAACATACAGATAAATATAGTATAGATACAGAACAATACATTTAGACATTACAGTTTAAACATGCAAATAGATATAACATAGATAATAAAACAGTAAAGTACACAAATGTACATGAGTCGTCGAAACAGTAAATGTACGTTGTTGATCATTTTAAGACATATAATAAACAAGTTAAATGCAATGAAATGATATGAACAGGGATCTAAAATGAAAACGATGTTTACACATTTAAGATGTAGTATGAACATTTTTACTAAATGAATGGTGACACGGTTACAACAAGGTGACATGGTTTACAACAAGATGTAAAAATGATAAATCGACAAATAAATATACAATCCCTGAAATCAAGACTATTTAAAAGGTATATAAAATTTATAAAAAAAACTGATAATCTGCTTATATACGTATAGTACTCTCACGATTATAACTACCACCACTATATTGCTCCCACTACCACCAACGCCACTATCAGAACTACCATTAAAACCACCGCTACCACAGCTGCAACTACCACTACTACCAACAATTAAAAAAAGACAGAAAGAACTAAGAACACGGTTTAAGAAGAGATTACTCTCAAATGACTCGTTTTTGGTTCCTCTCAAATGCCACATGTTCGGTTATTCGCAGTTGCCACATATTAATTATCCTCATGTGTCCCGTTTTCGGTTTTCCTCGGATACTCATATGCCGCATTTCATCTATCTCTCTCTTTATCTTCTCTCTCTCTCTCTCTCTCTCTCTCTCTCTCTCTCTCTCTCTCTCTCTCTCTCTCTCTCTCTCTCTTTCTGTATAACAAAATACACAATCCATACTAAGGGGAAGGTAGGTGCGTACAGTCTGTACAGTCATGTTGTACGTATACTCGCGCCCTACTTAATGCAGTTGCAAAGGTCACGCAGCGGCAGTGGATCGTACGCATGCTGTTTACAATCCGTGCACTTCATGTTCAACCAGTTGCGAGTGACTTTGGCCGGAATACCTTAAAACGCATGATTGTGTAATAAATAAGTTAACGCCACCGAGAGAGATCGTCCTACATATACATTATACCCCCGCATAACACCCCTTTTGTCATTTGCTCCTTACTCTCCTCCATAACCTCCCGTTTCCATCCACCCCATTCTATATTACTTTGAGAATCTCTCCCGAATCTCTAACTTCCTACACCCCTTTTGTCGCACATAAAACTCAAATCACCTCCATCCCCCATCTCTCCCTCTCCCTCCCCCCCCATTCATTTCCTTAGCGCCCATTTCCACAACAATCTTCGCAAACTCTTTTCAACCTCAGCCTTCTCTCTCTCTCTCTCTTTATCGCTCCCTCCCCTCTCTCTCTCTCTCTCTCTCTTTCTCTCTCGTGTCTTTTTTTTTCAACCAATTTAGAGTTAAGTGTTTAGCGTTTACACTTTAAAAATAACGTTTATGTCGGAAGAAAGTATTTTATTCTTTGACCTTTCCCCTTGTCCTGATTCTAATTTTGCCTGTACTTAGGATGGAGGGGTTGGAGGAGGGGGAGGAGAGGAGAAGAGGAGGTGGGAAGGTTTTTACTTTAGTAAGAATGTGTTTGTAGTGGTTGTTATTAATAATATAAGTTGGCTACGGTCACAAAATCACTGCGACGTGAAAAGACTTAAAAAATATATATATATAATAAAACTAATTTGAAAAGTAATTCCGTCTCCAATTCTGTTATCCTCTTCCTTAACTATTTAATATAACTTTTCTTATTTGCTTTTGGAAACAGTTATGGAATATACAACAGACAAAAACACGCGATTGAACAGAAGCTACGTGGCTGAGTGTTGCAAGCAAAATGTCGATTCAGCTCCGATTCTTGAAACTGTCCAACTCGTGTTCATATCCACGCAGACCGTTCACTCAATAACAGGTTTCCAACTTTATTCAGCAAAGAAACGCATATAGAAATAATAATAATAATAATAATAATTATAATAATAATAATAATAATAATAATAATAATAATAATAATAATAATAATAATAATAATAATAATAATAATAATAATAATAATAATAATAATAATAATAATAATATATGATCTGTCACGCATCAACAACTGCATTTGAACACTGAATCTCCACCCGCAGACAAAAGCTGCATTAATAGTCTTTCTGTACATTGTAGAAAGTGTTGGAACATTCCAGAATGACCTAATAAGCACAGTTCGTCACAAGGAAAGATGCACTGTGTTACCTTCATAGAATGTTCCAAGAAGTTTGAAGATCTGCCTACGCTTTGTGACATAGATCTCGAACCTTCCATCAGCGGTAAACACGCAATTCCAGAAAGAGCTCGATATTGCTTTAAGAACATCGACTGACGAAAGCAAACAAACAAACATTATGCAAAGCTTTTCCAGCATCAACACAGAACCTAAAATTATAGGTGCATAAACGGTTTCATTGAATGCTTTGCAACCCAAAAAATGTTTGTAATTATCGTGCTCGTCTCGCGTCTCAATCGTTACACTGAAACTAGCCTAGGATTAGCGTTCAGTGGAACGTGAGCGTCGGCCAGTTTCAGTTGCGCAGTGTGCAGTGGGCATTTGCATTCTGAAAGGTTTTAGTAACACCTAGCACGTAACCCTAATGGCCCGGTCACACTTGTATTACGCACCCGGTCACACTTGTTTTAGGCTTATGAATTCCTTATGCATTTCCTTGCGTACTGCCTACCATTAATTTCACAAGGATAGCACATGTTTTATTTCTACTGCAAAAATATACCACCCGGGCTTACGATGACCAACCAGAAGAGAGAGTGTGACGTCACCAGTTTATAGGTCAACCTAAACTCTTCCCACACACATGATTTCACGCAACGAAGGTTTTCTGCTACATCCGACTTGGCGAGCTAAAGGCAGTTGAATTCACTTGCTGCGTGTCGGTCTTAGTAAAGTTGTTTCATATTATAATATAGTCAAATCGTGAAAGAGCACATTACATCGTCATAAAAAAATACCTTGTTGTAGTGAAATTACACAGCAACGCACGTTTATAAATTCGAACCAGGCCGTGATAAGCATGGCGCCACTACCTCCGTCCGACCCAATGCATAAGCCGTAAAACGTAAGCCAAATATGGCCACTAAACTCATAAGCTTAAAAGAGTCTCCTCTCTGAAAATCCTTATCGGGAAGAGAGGGGACTATAAACTGATTAAAACAAAACAAAAAAAAAAGCTTTGGATCCGTCAAAATTCTGATCAGTGAAAAATCTCTACCCAATGCATGAGCCGTAAAGGGGCCGGGTAGCTCAGTTGGTAAGAGCGTCTTGCTAGTAACCGAAAGGTCGCTGGTTCGAATCCCGGATTGGTCAACGTGTGATCATATTATTTTCCCCTTTACCAACAACTGGCCCGCTGGTGTCAGTATAAATCGGTCCAGTAGTCACCTATATGCGAAAGTGTCGTGTGACTATAATCTACAAACAAACAAACAAACAATGAGCCGTAAAACGTAAGCCAATTGTGACCAGTACTTTAGTACGTACGTGGAATTATTAATTCCCGCGTGGTCGAGAAAATAATGGGACACAATACTCTCTTCTTTTGTCTCCTCCTGATGCCAGTAATAATAATTATGGCTGACATTTGCAGTAGCGTAGCTATGTTGTTAGTAGCGTAGCTAGTGAATTAAGATTGCTGTTTTGGGTACCTATTCTTGTCAAGCTTTCAGCTAACTGCCATTACCCTCTTCCCACGGCACCTCCCACCCCGTCCACTACTTCCTTATCACTCACCGACGCAACCACCCACAAACCCACCCACCCTTCCACACAAACGTACACACAAATAAACATCAAGTAATTTTGTTGGTCTTAATAGTTTGTACAATCATGTCGGGTGTACTAAACTAGCAACAATACATTACATAACATAATTGTTGCTTTAGGTCCAGCGGACTCTTCCGAGCCAAATCAGGACCGGACAACCCCCAATCAGCATAAAAGATCTGCTGAAACAACCCTAGTGGGAAAACTGAATGCCCTCCACCAGCCAGTCACTTTACAATAAAGACATCCCACGCAGGGGACGGCTGAGGCTTCACCCCAACTTATCGAACCCCCGTTTACAAAAACAAAATAGAATACAAACATCATTATAAATTATCAACAAAACACATACATATAAAATGCCTACATTGCTAAATAATAACATCATAGGAAGCCCTAGTGACCACCTGGCAGAAAGCGTCCAATATTCCCAAGCTGATCCAACAGACCTCATACACAAACAAGGAGTCTTGTCCCGGAAGAGTTTTCAAGAAAAAAGGTAGGAGACTGGTCTAGCGAAGAAGACGAAGTATAGCAGATTGATAGAACAGAGCAGGAATGAGAACGAGCAAATGAGAAAGACAGCGACAGTGGGAATTTAAAGCACTAAATTTCCAGAAAGTGGGGATACTTAACTATTTATACTGAAACCCCCGGCTCCCCGACAATTTATATTTGTTACTTTTGTACATTTTAATACAATTTTTTGGGTTAAAACTAAGTAGTCTAGTTGGATTGATTAGTTTGTACAGAATTCTGTCGGATGTACTAAAATAGGGATAAAGTAGACCGCAACAGTGAGTTGATTTGTTTACATGTTCATAAAGTAGTGATTGATAACAGGAGTAATGCTTACATTAACTTTTTTTTTCCCGGACTAGGCTGTAAGACAGGACAAATCCTGATTTTATTAAACGACTTTTCACTTTGCCTGCGCACTTGTCCGGCAACTATACCACAGCGATGTTGGCGCCTATTGCTCTAGTCTCTCTCTCTCTCTCTCTCTCTCTGTGTCTCTCTATGTCTCTGTCTGTCTGTCTCTCTCTCTCTGTCTCTCTCTTTCTGTTTTCTTCTCTCTCTCTCTCTCTCTCTCTCTCTCTCTCTCTCTCTCTCTCTCTCTCTCTCTCTGTCTCTCTGTCTCTGTCTCTCAAACCCCCGTCCCACAAACGCCCCATCTCTCTCTTTCTCTCTCTCTTTTTCAGTCTGTCTCTCTCTTTTTGTCTCTCTTTCTTTATCTCTCTTTCTGTCTCTCTCTCTGTCTCTCTCTCTCAAACCCCCGTCCCACAAACGCCCCATCTCTCTCTTTCTGTCTTTCTCTCTTTCTCTCTCTCTCTCTCTCTCTCTCTCCCTCCCTCCCTCTCTCTCTCTCTCTCTCTCTCTCTCTCTCTCTCTCTCTCTCAGTGTTCCGCCTTTCTCCACCCTCTATTACTATCTCCCCCCCCCCTATTTTTTTTAACCCTTTTTCCTTTTCTCCATTTCTTCTTTCTTCTCTTATTATTGGTCACATATCAAAGGACATTTGGAAACATCCAATCCAATTGTCTAGATTGGCTCTCTCTGCGCACGCACTCGTGAGTGTGTGTGTGTGTGTTTGTGTGTGTCAGAGGGAGAGAGAGAGAGAGAGAGAAATACAGAGAGAGAGAGAGAGAGAGAGCAGTTGTGGAGTGTGTGTGTGTGTATGTGTTTGTGTGTGTGTGTGTATGTGTGTGTGCAGTTTTGTCAACAGCTTGTGACCGATATTGGAGGCGCGCGCGCGGGTGTGTGTGTGTGTGTGTGTGTGTGTTGGTCTGTGTGTTTGTGTGTGCGCGTGTATGTAGCCTACGTGTGACTGTAGACATGTGTGAGTGCGTCCGTGTGTGTGGATGAGAACGC
Source organism: Oncomelania hupensis (assembly GCA_036898135.1). NCBI lineage: Eukaryota > Metazoa > Mollusca > Gastropoda > Littorinimorpha > Pomatiopsidae > Oncomelania > Oncomelania hupensis. Next base: position 60,776,659 of record CM072513.1, read on the forward strand.
GTGTGTGTGTACGTGTTTCTGTACACGTGAGTGTGTGTTTATGTGTGTGTGCGTACTAATGTGTGTGTCCCCCTACCCTCTCACTCCCTCCCTCTTTCCTAATTCTTGCCAAAATTACTGTAGGCCAATATTGCGTGTCATATCTCCCGCGACTCATTCCCTTCTCCATTTCCTCTTAAGGTGATTTGCATACATTTTCTATTGCGATGAATGGACCAACAAACAGTGTCTCTTGGGCCTAGTATTTGCTTGATTGGTGGACACGGCTTGTTTTTCCCCTTTAACAAACTAGTAATCCCATTGACTGGTGGTACTTCGTCAATAATATCGACCAGAGGTGCTGTCTATTACTAATACTTGAGCTTGTAATATGAACCACCGCTGTTTACACGCAACGGGGTTGGCCTAGCTTTCGGTCTTTTTAAACAGACCTACTATGTCGGTTATCGGATAGTCCTACAACTTTCTAGGGTGCATTAAGTATTCATTAAGTGTTGCAGTTTCAGCGCATAGTCAACAGTTAAGCGGATTATTGTGTGCATTGAAACGATTGGTAATAATAATAATAATAATAATAATAATAATAATAATAATAATAATAATAATAATAATAATAATAATAATGTTCGTCATTTATAAGGCGCCTTAGCCTAAGGATCAAGGCGCTGGCCGATACAGGATCTAACTCAAACCGTCCGAGACGCCCACCCGCAGCCTTTGGCGCATGGTATGACGCCCGGACAACTGAGCACAATCCTGGGCAGCCAGGGATGGGGGAGAAGGACCAAGTGCATGTAATAATAATAATAATAATAATAATAATAATAATAATAATAATAATAATAATAATAACAATAACAATAATAATAATAATAATAATAATAATAATAATAATAATAATAATAATAATAGATGCTGTACGCGCCTTGTTCCTAAATCATAGTTAAAGGGCGACGATCTATAAACAACACACACGCTCACATGCTTATGTGGCGTAAAAGCAGGTCGCTTTTGGAGACGAAAAGGAATATTTTCAGTTTTTTGGAAATTTTAGGCAGACTGCATCCAATAATATTATTGGAGAGAGGGAGGCCCTGGGAACCCCAGTCCCCAGAGCAAAACCTTCGGTGACCTGAAAGTCTCGAACCTGCCACCTTCGGCAGAGGAAACTAGCTCACTATCAACTGAGCTAGCAGGTCACTCCCGCATTGCAGTTGTAGGTATAGTGGTGGAGGGGTAGCGATGACGGTAGTTGACTTGGCATATGTGTGGAGGAGGTACCTGAGATAGCAGAAGTATTATTATGTCAGTGCTGTCGTTGGTGTGTTAAAGTGTAGGCATTTGAGATAAGCGGCAAAGTGTGACGAAAGAAGCTGATCTAGTTACGTTTCTTTTATTCTTCCTGACGCCGTGACACATTTTTTTTTTCTTTCAGTAAACCATACCTTATTCATTCTTTCCGGTCGGAACTGCATAGGGTCTGTTCACTTGCTGGTTGGAAGCTGTTTTATCTCTTTTTGAAAGAAAACAGTTTAAAACGCAAGTTGATAGGATATTATAGTTCAAGAAATGAAATTTCCCATACTCAAATGTACGAATGATGCGTTGCGCAGAATCGGCTGATTCGGGTCTGTTTCATTCTCTAAAGCATAATTATGAATACCTCAGATCAAAAGGTTCACACACACACACACACCCACACCCACACACACACCCACACACACACCCGCACACACACAACATTATAAAATGTTTAATCACGCGAAGAGAAGACTAAATTCGCTTACATATTAAAAGCCTACATACCCCTTGGGGTCATGAGCAATCTTGCCACTGTAGATTGTTCTAACCTATAAAGGGAAAAGTGAAAGCCCCAGTTGAAAACCTGTCTTGCCTTTGTAGGCATGACTGATTCACTGCGGCAACAGTACCCCCGTTGGAGTGCCGGGGGTTTCAGTATAAATAGTATCCCCACTTTCTGGAAATTTAGAGAGGGGCCGGGTAGCTCAGTTGGTAGAGCGTCTTACTAGTAACCGAAAGGTACCTGGTTCGAATCCCGGATTGGCCAATGTGTGATCATATTATTTTCCCCTTACCATCAACTGGTTCGCTGGTGTCAGAATAATGTGACCAGTAGTCGCCTATACGCTTCGGTGTCGTGTGACTATAATCTACAATTGTGTCTTTGTGGAAATTTTGTGCTTTAAATTCCCACTGTCGCTGTCTTCCTCATTTGCTCGTTCCCATTCCTGATCTGTCCTATCACTCTGCTATATTATCTTCTTCTTCGCTAGATCAATGACCTACATTTTTTCTTGAAAACTCTTCCTGGACAAGACTCCTTATTTGTGCATGAGGTCTGTTGGATCAGCTTGGGAGTGTTGGACGCTTTCTGCCGGGTGGTCACTAGGGCTTCCTATGATGTTATTATTTAGCACTATAGGCATTTTATATGTATGTGTTTTGTTGATGATTTATAATGATGTTTGTATTCTATTTTGTTTTTGTAACCGGGGGTTCGAGTAGTTGGGGTAACGCCTCAGCCGTCCCCTGCGTGGGATGTCTTTATTGTAAAGTGACTGGCCGATGGAGGGCATTCAATTTTCCCACTAGGGTTGTTTCGGCAGATCTTTTATGCGGATTGGGGGTTGTCCGGTCCTGATTTGGCTCGGAAGAGTCCGCTGGACCTAAAGCAACAATCAATCAATCAATCAATCAATAATAGCCTACATTTTCTTCGGTCTGACATTAGCGGAATTTGAATCTAAACGTTGTGTACGAGAGTTCTAAAGATAAAGTTTTTTTTTCGCTCTTTGGGGACCTCCCTTTTCTATAGGCCAGCTTAATGAGGGAGGTATCTATGTGAACTCCATCGCTGCTTTTACCTATTCCGGTTCTAAACAGATCCAGGTAGGTATTCCCATTCACATCTGAGTGGACTGGCCTGTGTCATGCGCTGTCGGCAATCTAACTCCTTTTTTTTTCTTTTTTTTTAAAGTCGTTTGGTGGTTGTCTTGCAAGCATGGTCAACCATCCAAGTTAAAAAAAAGAAAGAAAGAGATTTCTCTTATATAGCGCACTTACAAGCTCAGGGAGCTTCTCACGGCGCTGGCCCATAATATCCAGCAGTCACAAAATAGTTTGCTGAAGTCAGGATTCGAACCCACGTCGCCCAAGACGCACTCACACAAGTCGTGCGCTCTGACCACTGAGCTATCCCTGCCGCCGAGTACTAACCCTCCCCCACGTTGCTGAACATGAAACATTGCTAGCGCGTGCGCTAACCAGTACACTACTGTGCCACCGTTCTAAAGGTCGTCTGCTATAAGTTGTTAGTGACTTATCTCCCTTAGAATTCAAGCACAGGCGCACACAAACAAACCCAGCAGAGCGTGAACAACAAGCTTCAATGCGTTCTTGTGGACTAGACAGATGACAAGGGACGTAATTCTGTGTCTGTAGTGTGAATTAAGCGAGGCATTTAAAAAAAAAAAAAGGCCATGGACTAGACAGATGACAAGGGACGTAATTCTGTGTCTGTAGTGTGAATTAAGCGAGGCATTTTAAAAAAAGAAGGCCATTCTTCTTGTGAAGCCCCTCCCCAAAACTTCCCTGCCTCTCCCAATAACTTTTTAAGCTGCTTGAGCACCTACAGAGAGTTTTCGGCATACTGCTATTTGATTAATAAACTTTTCTATGATCGTATTATCTTGTGTTAAAAAAAAGGAAAAAAAAAAGAAAACAATGACGTTAGGCTGTTTGGGCTGATAAAGTTATCATTTGAAAACAACAACAACAACAACAACAACAACAACAACAACAACAACACACAAAAAAACAATGAGAATAATATGTAGTTGAAAATCTTTTGGTTGGAGGCTGTAGACAATCCTAATATGTAGTTAGAAAAAAAAACTCAACACGAAATTGTACCTTAAAAAAAAATTAATTAAAAAAATGTTTCTCGATTAATACAGAGTTACTAACGTTTATGCTGCTCTCCCCTAAGCTTGCGTTTCAAATGTTGTTGTTGTTGTTGTTGTTTGTTTGTTTGTTTTATTTCGCTCGAAAGCAGCTGTTACTAATCGTTTATCAATTTCTATAGTTTCATATCATTTCCAAAAGAACTATTTTTTTCCCCGAAATTCATGTTGCCCTTGCAGTTTATGTGCGTGGGTTGTGGGGGTGGAGGAGAATGGTAAGATGTTTGTGTGTGTGTGTGTGTGTGTGTGTGCGTGCGTTGGTGTACGCGCATGCGTGCATTCGTGTGTTAGTGTGTAATTCTCATCCGTTTTCTGCTATATATTTCTTTGTTCACTAGCTGTTGTGGATTCTGTTTCCCTGCGGTCTGATGCATGGGACGGCCGAGCCGCAGGAACTGTCTTAGACAATAACATATTGTCCTATATAACTTTAAAGCACGCTATTAAGCGATGATTTTTAACCAAGGCTGTTAGCCCGAGATGTTTGGTTGCCTTAGCCTATGCATAGCAGTACAGAAGACTCGTACAGATTCAAAGTGCTTTTGTTGTTGTTGTTGTTGTTGTTTTTGTTGTTGTTTGTTGTTGTTCTTTTATTTTGTTTTAAGTAAGTAAATCGTTCGATAATGTGTGGCGTCAACCCGAATATTACGGTTGCCACAGTTTTGTATTGTTCATTCATTACGTAACAGATATTGTTTTCCTCTTAACGCGACTGTTATTTTCTTTTTCTCTGATCGTGTTGCTGTTTCCTGAAGAATACTGACGATTTACAGAAGATCATGTATGTTATTCATTAAATATATTGCTTGGCCAGAAGGCGCCTGTTAAATGTCCTTTAATATTGCTCTTTTTGATGTGGTTCATTTATTTATGATTTATTTGTCCTTATCCTAAACCAGTCGGATAGTGCAGTGGTTGGAGCACTCGCTACTGTGTCGAAAGTGAAGCAGCACTTGGATGGGTGACCGCTAAGGCGTGCGTGAAGCGACAAATAACAACGCCCCCAGTTGACTCAACTGTGATTGAGTACCTACCCTCTTGAGGGTGGGGAAGGCAAAGGCAGCGAGGGAGAGAGTTGGGCATCGCCCTCATTACGCTGGCCCAAGATAAGTGTGATCTCCAACATCACACTCCCCTACGGCCACAAGGCTATGGGACTACCTTTACCTTTTTACCTAAACCAAGTCTATTCACTTTCTTGTTATAGTTATGGCGTTTGTTATTTTTTAAAATTTTTAAGAAGAAGACCTTTGGATGATGTGGGTGTTGTTTTCTTCAGATGAATATGATAGGTGTAGGAACGTTTATATTATAATATTCGTGCAAATGTATTGTTTCGATTCTAATTCACGGAAGTCTACAGTTTTCCAACGACGCTGCTGTGCATTAAAGGCGTAAGTACATAATCAACGGTCAGTGCATTGAAAGCCATCTCAGATGGTTCAAATGGGATGAACAACTATGAACGACGTTAGTCCAATCCAACAGGCTTTTTGAAAGTAAGTAAATCCTATAAAAATGATATATATTCTAATTTACTCTTTACAGTTGTGTTTACAACTGAAGAAAAGTCCCACGGAATCGAAGGGGTATGAATATGTTTATTTTAACTTTTTAAAGCGAACTATTTTTTGATGCGAATGCATTGGGGACACCCTATTTTTACCGCCCAGATATTGTTCCGCATGACGTCAGGAATCTACAGCCAAGTGATGAAATGTGCAGGTGACAATGTCAATGGCATTGTTGATCCACAGGCTTGGAAGTCTCGTCTCTCGTAGGCCTCAATTACATACTATACATACTATACCACGTACGTTTGTAGGAGGGGAAAGAAAAGACTTCAGAGCCTGTGGTTGATAAACGCATGTCGTATTGGTCTGATGCAGGCTTGCATGAGGCATGGTGGCCGAATGATTAGAGCGTTGGCTTGCGGATCGGAAGGTCCCGGGTTTGAGCCCAGGCCGGGCATTGTGTTGTGTCCATGGGAAAGACACTTTACTCTCGTTTCCTACTCCTTCGGATGAGAGTATAAACCGAGGTCTAGTCTGTGTCGCATACATTACATCATAACGGACTTTAAAGATCCTGACGCTCATGTCCTAGACGGGTGAGCGCCGGTAACAAGAACACACCCAGCATGCACCTTGGTAAAAAAAAGTGCCATAATGATCAACACGATTGATTGTGGGCATATACGGCAAGACAAGACAAGGCAATAGAGGCAGTTTGTGCATCAAATTCTGCAGTTCACATCATTGCTGGAAAGGCCTATTCTAGGGCAATTAGAGCACATTTTCTTGTCGAAGCAGCATTGAGTGCAATATTTGTAAGCACTTCCTTCAACATGTCATGGCTGTTGCTCCATCCTGACACTTTGTCCAATGATTACAATCCTAGGAAGGAAAACGGTGATTGTCAAGAAGAAGAGTCACTTCTACATAATCCTGCAGATCTTGACATAAGAGAGTCTGTTGGCAATGATGACTTTGATTAGGCTCTTTTTGAATCACTGATGCAGGGCAAAACAACAGCAAGAGATGCTGCAATACATCCTGTATTAGGACGCATTAAAGCAAGGTTGGAAGATTTCAAACGACAATGTTCAAGTAGAACGAGCAAGCTATGGATTCAAGAAATGGTACACCTCCTTCACACAGCAATATAGGCTGAGAGAACTGGAGACTTCAAGCTCCATCTATCTGCTGTTGCCAAAATGTTGCCCTATTTTGCTGCTTCAGGGCACAACCTCTACACCAAGTCGGCCAGGCTGTACTTACAGCAAATGATGGAGTTGAACAAAACCTACCCAGAAGTCTATCACGATTTCATGGCAGGCCATCGCGTGAAAAGGAGAAGCGATCGCTATAGGGCTGGTCTGTCGTGTGATCTGGTGATTGAGCAAACTTTGATGAGGACGCTGACGTCAAATGGTGGCCTAACTAAAGGGCGCGGAATGGGCGAATGACAAAGGCTTGTTTGGCTTCCCTCTATGCCCGCTTGTGCAACAGCAAACCAATGGATGCAATCCTTGACGCAAAAAGAGTTCACAACAAGTGAACAGCACAAAGATTCTTCTGAAATAAGGCAAGAGAAAGACCACAAAGAAACTTTGACAGTCATCAACTATGTTTCATCAAAAACTCCGTTTTGCGCTGACATGAGTCTTAGGTCTATTGCTACTGGCCAAGCAGCTGACTCATCTGTCAATGCTGACCAAGCTGTTGAAATTGGTCAGCGCATTCCCCAAGGGATGACGGGTCAATCTCCAGCTGACGTGACGTTCAAGAAAAGCAATCAAGCAGTCACAATGGCGACAAAAACTGGAGTGACTATTGGCCAGGAAATGGTGTAAGTGGATCCGCAGTTATTGTTTCAAAGGTTGGTGCAAGTCGCTGGGAATGATACCAACAGGCTCGAAGAAATGTTTTACTATGGACTGGCCAATGTACCTGCCTCCTTGTTTGATGCGACAGGATTCCCCAGAAAAGCCAACAAACATACTCTTACAGGATTTCTCTGGTCTGCTGTCAATGAAACTGCATCCTTGCCAAGAGAAAATGTTAAATTCATTCTCGATGGTGGATCCCTTTTGCATCGCCTTCCATGGTCCAGAGGGTCGTCCTAAAAGATCTAGCAGAGATGTATGTCAGCTTTGTTGCTAGGAAACATACACTAGCTACTAGCTACAATCATTTTCGATGGCTATGTTGATGGCCCAAGTACCAAAGATGTTGCCCATCTTCGAAGAAGCAAAGGCATGGTTGGGAGACATGTAGCCTTTGATCCTAACACGATCCTCTGCGAGACGAAGGAAATATTCTTGGCCAACTGCGAAAACAAACCGGAACAACAGTCTGTAATAACATTCTTTTTGCCCATGTATTCTGTGGATACGACACGACATCTCATCCCTTCAACATCTCAAAATCACTCACAGTCAAGAAGCTTGATTCAGGAGAGCTCCTGGATGAGGCTAGAGTATTCAATGATAAGATGTCAAGTCATGATGCTGAGAGGGTATTTGTTCACCTGTACTGTACAGTGAAAAACGTTCTGATACCTTGACCAAACTGTGGTTTGTCAAATATGAGCAAAAAGTGTCTGCAAGCCATACACAAATCCAAGCTAAAGTGCTCCCCCAACAGCAGCAGCAGCTGAATTCTATGCCTACAGAACATTCTACCAAGTCCAGGAGTAGCTGAGTCTAGACAGAGACCATGGTCTATCACCAATGGATTGGGAATGGAAGTTACAGGAGGGTGGGCTACTTCCAATCATAACTAATAAGCCAGCTTCTCCATAGGATATTTTGAATGTTATCCGCTGCTGCTGCTAGAAAGACTGCTCAACTGGCAGATGCAGATGCAGAAAGCACGGACTTACGTGCACCTTAGCTTGTGGAGAATGCCGTGGAGTCAGCTGCACAAACTCTGTGGTTCAGCTGGATGACGAGTCGGATTCTGAGAGCGACTAAGGTAGACCACTTCTATATTCTACTGGAAAACTAATCAATTTCCTGGGTTTTTCTGTTTTTCTTTATTTTATTTCGTGTGTCTTCCTTTTAACTAATCTTTTTTTTCTTGTGAATTAAATAGAAGTCGACTTTTACAATCGAGATCAAGATTTTTAAGATCATCGGAATTTTGCATTTATACCCCTATGTTAATTAAATTTTAATCCACAGTCAGAAATAAAACTGACACAGAAAGCGTTGAAACAGATTTTCGGACTGTATATGTTAAGAGCTTTCATTTGACATGCAACATGATATGGTTTTGAATTAAATGTTTATTTCAAGTAATCTCCCTTTGACGTTTTGACGTGTGAAAAAACATAAGCACCAAAAATCATGTTTCAGACCCCTTTTTTTTACTGGGACTTTTTATAGGTATTTCCTCATTGCTTAAAGAATATATTTTACTGCATAGCATTTTTATAGGAATTAGTTGCTTATTTGGCTATTTATTTCATTACTGGGACTGGACTACGTCGCGTTTAGTGCATTGGAAGAGTGCCGACGGGAATTTAGACCGCTTCATTTACTTGCGAACAGTTTACACACGCATCAAAAACAGTCCGGATTTTCAGAGATCGAAGAAGCCACACGTCGTAGCTGAGACTCGTCACGTCACTAGCATACGCCTCGGTTAGCCTATGCTACGCAGTGTGCAAAGAAGCTTTATGGCTGGGACTAATCGACTTGTATAGCGCATACCGTATGGCGTCAACGGTAACATGGGCTTTGTAATCTATGATTCTCACAATAATAGCATCGTGATGAGAAATTTCGCTACTACTTACTATAATGTCTTTTCTCATAGTTAGAACAAAACTCACCAAAACGATATCAGAATGCAAAACTACAGGTAAGTTAACACATTACAGTCGCACACAAACTAGATCACACCAGACCAGACCAGCCATATAGTGCAAGTAAACAAACACACGTACAAACAGGCAACAGGTTTTGGTGATGCTTATTGACAAACTGAATGGTAGATTTCATCAAACGCCGGTGTCATTATTTACTCATGATAGCATAAAATTATCGTAAATCAAATATGGCCCGATTAGCTAACGGTAAGCCTACAGCCCATGTTCCAAAATCAACGGTATAGATGACACAGGCAAAGAATTGTTTGGGTAAAAATCTGGTCATCTGTATTGTGAACTGATGTATATAAAATAAAAACAAGATTAACATGGACTATCCTATCCTATCCTATCCTGTCCCGTAACCCGGAGGTCGTAGGGGCACCACAGATGATCGTTTACCCAGCATACTCCATCTTTCTCTGTCCTCAGTAGCCCTGATGGCTTCGCTCAGTGTCAAACCAGTCCATTCTCGAATGTTGTCCTCCCACCTCTTTCGGTCTCCCTCTTCTTCTACCTCCTTGCACTGTGCCTTGCAGAATAGTCTTTGCAAGGCCTGATGAACTGGTGACGTGACCATACCATCGGAGTTTCCGTTTCTTCACCACTGTGAGCAGGTCATCGTGTTGTCCAATGGCTTGTGTGATGGTCTGTCGAACTTCGTCGTTGGTGATGTGTTGGGTATAGGAAATGCCCAGAAGTCTTCTGTAGCACCTCATCTCCATGCTTTGTATTCTTCGTTGGAGATCTGCTGTGAGGGTCCATGCTTTGCAAGCATATAGGAAGATGGAGATGACAAGGGAGCGCAGCAGTCTTACTTTGGAATGTAGACTGATGGTCCTGTCTTTTCAAATGGGCTTCAACCTTGCCAGGGCAGCAGTTGTTTGTGCGATCCTGTTGCACAGGATCGCACAAACATGGACTAAATATATAATAAACCCAAGAAGTTCATTCTTACTGTTTTTCACCATCACCACCAGCAGTCATACACACACCAAAACAACGGTATCGATGACCAAAAATAAAATCAATCATCTGTACAGGGAACTAATGTATATAAGATCAGAACGAGCGTCACACGAGGCTACTTATTTATAAAATATATCCAAGCAGTTCATTCATATTGTTTCCCACCATCACCACCATCCATACTCCAAAAACGGTATCGGTGACAAACTATAAAAAAATTCGATCATCTGTACATTGAACTAATTTATATTAGATCAAAACAAAGCGTTGCATAGAGTAAATGATATAATTTCCATGAAATTCATTCATATTGTTTTCCACCATATCACCATCATCCATCCTCGATCCATTATTTTCATCACCACACCGTCCTGCTCATAAATATACCCACAGTGGGTAGCTGCCACGTAAACAATTACGTATAGGCTTATAGCTTTTGAATAACTCATAGTTGGTAAGTTAGCGGAAGGCTAGAGAGAGAGAGAGAGAGAGAGAGAGAGAGAGAGAGAGAGAGAGAGAGAGAGAGAGAGAGAGAGAGAGAGAGAGAGAGAGAGAGAGAGAGAGAGAGAGAGAGAGAGAGAGAGAGAGAGAGAGAGAGAGAGAGAGAGAGAGAGAGAGAGAGAGAGAGAGAGAGAGAGAGACTCAGAGAGAGAGAGAGAGAGAGATATGATGAGATTCTTTTGTGAACAATATGACTATTGTGTACTTTATTGTATCACGAGCGTACTACAAATGGTTAAGTATCCTTCGCGCGGGAAAGAATTACGAGTTTGTGATTTAATTCGCGGATCGTTAGAGATCAAACTGTGGGTCTAGAATGACTGGCACAACATCATAAACTGTGAAGGAAAAGCATCATGAAGTGTTCTTTACTGCTTGGTCGGCGGCCAAAATTGCTGCCATAAAGAAGTTTTAATAAGTGTTTTCTTCGGTTATTGGGGGGTTTCGATATGAAACAGAGTACACTCAAACTACAGTTAGGAGTTGCATGCTGGGGGTTTAGGGTGAGGGAGGAGGGGGTGCCTAAAACATATTCGTGGACTGGGCGTAGATCCAAAAGCGCGAGCGTGCATAATACGCATTGGTAGGCGTGAATGCTACTAGCAAAGCGCATTGACTTATAATATCATAAATAGATGCACACACATACAGGCATCCATACATGCATATTCGGTTCTTCATGTTATTGTTCATGAATATTCATACATTCTGTGAAAAGACCTTACATAAATTATTGGACTGAACTGAAAACATGAATATACGCACACGCCCGCTTTTGCATACCTTCTCACAATAGGGCTAGAGCAACAGCATTCTCTCTCTCTCTCTCTCTCTCTCTCTCTCTCTCTCTCTCTCTCTCTCTCTCTCTCTCTCTCTCTCTCTCTCTCTCTCTCTCTCTTCTACCTATATACACGCACTCAAAACACGACTCATCATTTCATTTTATTTCATTTCATGTATTTTGTTTTATTTTATTTTATCAGCATTTTTTATTTATTTAATTGCATTTTTTAACAGAACTTAAATACATGTTAACACAATATTAATTCATTCCAAAGTAAACATCGCTACTTGACACACCCAACAGCGAATAAAACAAAGTCGTCAATGGACATAACGTAATGTGTTTTGTTCTCTATGGCCTCATTTTTTGCTCGATAGCTTTAATCTCTAATCATTCTCTTTTTCTTTCTTTTTTTTTAACCTTCAAACTCTACTGTTTTTCTTTTTTCTTTCTCTGTCTGTTTTTCTATCTGCTCGTTGGTTCTTTCTTTTCTTTCTATTATTTTCCTTTATTTTATTAATTTTGTTGTTGATAAAACTGGCAGACTCAAAACCTTTTTTTTTTTTTTCATTTATTCTTCCTCGTTTTCGTTCTTTTCTTTCTTTCTTTCTTTCTTTCTTTTTTTTATTCCTTCTTTCTTATTCTTTCCTTTATTCTTCCTTCTAGCCTTCCTTTTTCTTCCTCACTTTCTTTCTTTCTTTCTTTCTTTCTTTCTTTGTTGCCTTCTTTCTTTCTTTCTTTCTTTCTTTGTTGCCTTCTTTCTTTCTTTCTTTCTTTCTTTCTTTCTTTCTTTCATTCTTTCTGTCCTTTCTGTTCATTCCTCCATTTTATTATTTTTGACATCCGTGCGTTATTTCATATCGACGAGGTTGCGCTGGCACGAACCCAAACAAAGCGGCGAAGAAGAATAATGCACTTTCGTTAAAGCCTTATGTCAATGGCATATATGCAATGAGAGTACTTCTTTTCTAATCTATGACAGGGTCAGTATGTCTACGTTTCTTGAACCAGCCATAATTTATATTTATTTATTCTTCTTATTCAGCTCTTTTCCTGCTCAAGAGCTGCTCAAGGCGCTGATCGATGCAGGATCTATTGCTCATGCCGTCCATTGCTCCCATTAGGAAGAGAAGAAGGAGGAGGAGGATAGTATAAACAACGACAACAACAACAACAACAAAAACCTTAACAACAACAACAACAACAAGGGCATCAACAACAACAATAACGACTGCTGCAACGATCATCACCCAAAACAAGTACAACCGCAGCAACTACAACAAAAACAACAAGAACCACTACTACTACTACCACCACCAACAACAATAACCATAGCCAACCACCAGCACTAGCTCTTATAATAATAATAATAATAATAATAATAATAATAATAATAATAATAATAATAATAATAATAATAATAATAATAACGATGATGACGATGACGATGATGATGATGATGATGATGATGATGATGATGATGATGATGATGATGATGATGATGATGATGATGATGATAATGATGATGATAATTTATTTTATTGTAGCGCAAAATCGGAAGAAATAAAAAGTTGGTTCAAAGCGCGTTTTACACGCATTCGCTCGGACCAAGGAAACGCAAACATATGTATACAAAAGAAGCGAAAAAGCACACGCACCCACAAACACCCCCACACAAACATGCACACACATACACACATACTCATACTCATACACATGCACACAAACAACTACCATTAAAAAAGAGGACACAACAATACACCGCCAAAAAGAACTAAATTATATAAATCTTTGCACCGTTAAATCTTTGAATAAGAAACCCCCGTGCTGACCTTAATAACAACAGGTGGAAAGAACGGGGAAAGAGTCTATTATACACTAGCGTGCATCGAGTGTTGACTTTAGGCAAGCGCGTTGCTCAGAACTGTTTGAGCATCATATCGTAAAAGATAAAATGGATTATTTTACTTGTTGACAAGAATCTGCTGTGCAAACGCAAAGGAAAGTTTTTTTTTTTAACCTCTTCTTTACAACATTTTACTGGAAAGTTAGACAAATAGTATGTACATTACAATGGTAGTGTCGAATCTTTTGGAAGAAATGGAGAATCTTTTAGCCGAAAAACAAAAAGTTTGAATTTCTTTCATTTAGATATTTAAAAGGACATCGTTCGTTTTCGGTTTGGAAAAACTGTTCTTTGGAAGGAAGGGAGAATCTTTTAGTGTAATATAAAAAAGATAGCATTTCTTTCCCTATTTGTGTTATGTTTTTCCCCAAAGGACATCGGACGTTTGCGTTTTGGGCAGATAGACCCGGATTTTGGAAGAAAGAGAGAATCGTTTAGTCGAAAAACATATATATATTGCATTTCTTTAATTATTTTATGTATTCTTTTGAAAAAGGGCATTGTTCTTTTGCGCTTTGGGAAGACAAATTTTATTTTAAATCTTGTTCATATAAGAATACTTTATAGCAAAAGGCACAAAGCTTGAGTTTGCTCCTTTGTATACTCTTTTTTTTGTTTTTGTTGAATGGACATCGTTCACAATTTGGGCAGTAATAAATTTGATTTTCAATCTTGCTAATGAACACACACACACACACCCACACACACACCCACACACCCACACACCCACACACACACACACACACACACACACACACACACAAAATACAGTGTTGTTTTGGAAAGTTAACATGAAAAAGAACTTTAAGTTTAAATCTGGTTAAAGTATTGTAAATTTTAAAAAAATATATTGAGCCGAGCATAATATTGATGAATGTGATAATGTTGGTGTTGATGGTGTTTCCTTGTCGTTTTGATGATGATATGATGGTAATATGATGATGATGACGACGACGACGATTACGACGACGATGATGATGATGATGATGACGACGACGACGACGATGATGATGATGATGATGATGATTGTGTCATTTGCTTCAATGTGACGACAGAAGCCTTTACACAATTTTCATAAACTAATTTAATAATAATAATAATAATAATAATAATAATAATAATAATAATAATAATAATAATAATAATAATAATAATGCCGGAACAAAATACTGTTATGGGACGATGCCGCCTCTAAGCATCCGAAGCGTGCTGACGTAACCAACAGTGTCATAATTAACGACGACGTATTGTGACTGGCATTTCCGAAGTATCGAATAGGCCTATTATCACAACAACGATGATGATGATGATGATGATGATGATGATGATGATGCTGATGATGATGATGATGATGATGATGATGATGATGATGATGATGATGATGATGATGACGTCGATGACGATGATAATATGTATTCATGCATGTGCCGTTGTTGTCCCAATACCAAGATTGTCTTGACGATATTTCAGTTCAGTATTGAGACCACTTTTGACGTGCCATTTCAAAATTATGCCTCGCCCAAACGTAGTTTAGTGGGCGGGAAGAAAGGGGGAAGGGGAGGGGAAAGGGGCTCGGGGTGGCAGTGGGAATACTGGAACAACTTTTTATTTTTATTTTAGCGTTCTTTTGACGAGTTATATTCTTTTAAAAAAAATTGCATTCTTCGATAATAGGTAAGCGATTGAGCATTAAGTTAAATATACTAGGCTAATTGACAGTTATTACACTATTCGAAGAACTAAAATAAACGCCCATACATTATTAGGCAGCTCGTTTCAAATGCTATGAAAATATTAGTGTCAAGTGTGACATGTTTTTAAACCTCTCCTTGACGAAACACGCAATCTCTCTAAATCCTGACATACATGTACGCTATCCTCCGTTGATCAATGTGCAAGCCTCTTCCGCTGCTCGCCATAGACAGACTTGACGACTGTTCTACATACACACACTACAGCTGCGTTTCAGCAAAGGTTGAAGAAACTGATAATCGAAACTCCTCGATGTTCTTCAAAAATTTTCAGAGGCTTTCTACTCCTGATAGTCCAGAATGATGCGGTGTGTGATCACTCTAAAAGACTCCATTGAACATTAGGACGGCCAAACAAGCATGCAAGCAGCTCGCTTAATCATCATTATTTCAGATTGAGTACACTCTTTTGTCGTAGCTGTGCTGTATTAGGGACGGTGAGAGGCAGGGTGAGGAGGGAAAGAGGGTGCGTGGGGGTTTTGTTAGGAAGAGGTTTCGGAGATAATGCGTCATTTTTTTTTTATGCCGAAGCTGAGTTCGAAAATGCAGTCACTGAGATGGAAAATTGTCCTAGTTGCTTCCCTGCCGCGTGGCTCTCCTGTCAAAAAACAAAGAAACAGCGTTTATGTTATTATTCTTTCAAGTTGAGAAGAATGTTCGCCCCACTGATTCAAACGAGCTGGTTTTTTTTCTTTTCTACACTGAGTATTATAGATGTAATTGGTGCGCTAATTTTAATGCTGTGATTGCGAGAACGTCATGATTGTACAACTTTACACTGTGTTTTTAGAGTCCTCCATCGCCCGCCCTAAAGATTCTTTGAATTATCAGTACTATAATATTATTTACATCACCGGTTCTTTTCCAAGGAAATACGTTAACGTTTGAATGGTTCGGAACACATTTCAAGATACACGATTGACATTTGGGGGTTTATTTGCAGGCCTTGATCATTGCTTTTATAGAGATCTTTGAGTTGTGAAATAATTAGTTTGAAATTTTGAAATTTTCGTTAGACTGCATTCAAAACCATTTCATGAACATCTATATGTCTAGACCTTATTTTCCTTTATGCAGACCCTCGTGGAGAACTATAAGGACAATGTTTCTAAATTGCTATCACCACGAACAGCCTTATTCCGCTTTATTTCGTTGGATTTGGCGTGAACTTTAACTTTAGCATTAAGAGCGAACTACAGCATTAGGTGCTTTATGGAAAAGGTCATATTTTACTAATTCCTCGAAGAAGTTTAAATATTGATTGCTTTAATGACTTTCAACTATTACGTGCATTGCTGATTTTCATTCCTGCGATTGGCACGCTTGGATTTATGTATGACATCTCGTATTTTTGCAGGTTATTTTTGCAAATTAAATTGTGTAAATCCGTTTTATGTTACGCGATTTGGAAGATCTCTGTGAGGGAAAAAGCGTGCGTTTTAATTGAATTAAATTATTATTTATTTCCTATTATGAAATAAGTGTAGTTTTCTATCATTCATGATCACAGAGTCGCTATTTTATTTGTAATGTAGTGTAGTGTAGCGTATTGTAGTGCAGTGTAGTGTAGTGTAGTGTAATGTAGTGTAGATTATTGTAGTGTAGTGTAGTGTAGTGTAATGTAATGTAATGTAACGTAGCTTAGTGTAGTGTAGTGTAGTGTAGTGTAGTGTAATGTAGTGTACCTGGGTTTTTTTTTGGTTTCATTGCTTTTTTTATTTAGCTTAGTTTAAGTTTTATAATAATAATAATAATACAGGATGCTATTATACGCGCCTTTCCCCAAATCAATCAGGCTCAAAGATAGGCGATCTATACCAACATACACGCTCACTTGTCTCATCCACCCTCACACACACCAAATACACATCCATCACTTAAACAAGTGGTGTAAAGGCAGGGAGATCGCTATTAGGAGGCGGAAAGAAAATCGAATTTTTATTTGTGAAATTTTTATATTGACTGCGTCCTGTACCATTATTGAAGGGAGGGAGGAAACCGGAGTGCCCGGAGAAAACCCTCGGCGACCCCAATAGTCTTGTACCTAAGTCACATACATTCGCCCCTTGCGGTATAATATAGTTAAGTGTTCAGTTTAAGTTTGTTTATTGTGACCAAACCTTTTTTGGGCCCTACTACTCACAAAAAATGACAATGGGAATGGGGGATGAGTGGGGTGGGTTAAATTCCATGAACTGCAATCTGAACTTGGAGGTAAGAGCACGTAGCACGGCCTTCTAGACGGTAACATTTTGCAACGTCTTGGGCTAAAACTAATTCAATGTAGTTTTGTTTGTGCTTAACTTTGATTTGAATTTTATACTTTAGACTAGTTTAATTTAGTCTAGTCTAGTTCAGTTCAAGGTCAAGTTATTTTTTTAATTAATATTTTTCGGCACTCCGGGACCGTCAACCATAATGGCTTCGAGCCACTGCCGTCTTGGCGGCTATCGGTCGCAACTTTCAATTGTCACTCCTATCCGAATACTACTATCCCTGCTTGATGGTACTTAACATAAAACACTTCTAGCAAGGGGGCCAAACCACTGCGCTAATGCGGCACCCTAGGTTAAAGTAATGAAAAAGAAAACAAAAACAAACAAACAAACAAACTTACATACATCTCCTTGTTCATCAGGCAATTATGGTGTCTATTATAGTTGCGCAAACATTGCTACATACTGCTGAAACCAACCTCCACTGGCTGGTTGTGGTATGGTTGATGTTTATTTCTTCTTTTTTTTCTAAACAGTATCCTGACTGTTGAATGGCGAGGCATTTGCATAATGTCCCTGTTTGTGAATGGGAGAAAAGGCTATTGCATTCCATCGGAAGCAGGTGCCACATTGACGTCATTGATTGTCACCCCTCGTCTCAGTTTTGCATAAGATGAAGCCCGAAGCCTGTCTATTTAGTGTGGGTGATGGTAGGATGGAGGAGGAGGAGGTGTGTGTGTGTGTGTGTGTGTGTGTATGGGTGTGTGTGTGCTTGATGTTTGCTTTGTTATTCTTAGTCATTACATTGTTCCTATCCAATAATAAGCGAGAGATTCAGTTTTCTGTATGACTCTTTAGTACTATGAGAGAGAGAGAGAGAGAGAGAGAGAGAGTGTGTGTGTGTGTGTGTGTGTGTGTGTGTGTGTTTGTGTTTGTGAGTGTGTGTGTTACTGTCTGTCAGTGTGAACATGCGCAGGTGGGCATGCGTGAGCGCGTGGGATTAAGGTGTTGCAATGGCTGCTATAATTATCAACTTGTTAAATGGCTATAAAATAAACTTGTTCTGACATCGCCAACTGACAGCGGTTTTCCCCAACTCATCGAGCTCATCTTTTTTTATCACAACAATAATATTTTAAACTCATACCCAGATTTTTTTTAAAGCCAAATCCTGGAGGTTATCCTGACCACATGGTTAACTGACTGATATTGTGCTATAACTGTTCGTCGTGCGGGTGATCAGGTAAAGGCTATTAAAAATGATACATCTAATTAGTACATCAATTCTATTTTTATTCACAGAACAATGCATGTATCCGTTGCATCATGTGTGAACGGTTTCACACCTAACACGGTTAGGCTAAAGTGAAAATAAGTCCTGAAATAGGCAATAAAATGACAAGGACAGTGTCATGTTTTATACAAATTATACGTTGTACTAAAATTAGAGGTCTCTTTAATGTAGTACAGTTAATCTTGGTGATCATAATTATCTCGTCAAGCAAAGTGCGTACAAAATGGATTTGGTTTACGGGATCTTTGATGTACCGTGATTGATTGTGTACGTACAAAATCTCACAAATGTGCGCATTATGCGTGACAAAAGTACGCCAAAGTATAGCTTATGTGCCCCGAACATGTCTCTGCGACATGAAGTTGTGCGCTGTACAAGAAGACATTGGATGCCGTGATTTGTGCGATAATAGCAGGACTTTTAGTTTGCAAATACGTACAATATAACAAGCCAAAGGCACTTTGCGCATTGTGGCAGTTTATTTGATCTTAATAACCCTGTGTAATCTTAATTGTAAAGGTTCATTTGACTTTTTTGGTGTGAAGTCAAATATCGTTTGTATAAAAATCAAGTAATCATTCTGTTTTTCTTCCTTTTCATAATTATAATAATTCTAAATGAAACAACAATGCGGTACGGGCCCATTATGTACTGTATGTGACTTAAATTATCGTTTCTTTAAGATCCACGGAAATGATATATACATATGACGGCGTACCAAAACCGAGAGTTACCATTATCATGAAATAATTGAAATTAACATGTGTTCTGTGCAATTTACAGAGATATCGCTAATCCACAGTGCTAATTAATAATTATCAGTATTTGACACGCCCTCCAAGCGCCAAAAGCTGATAATTAGAAATATCATGAGATAATTACAAATATCATAGTTAAATTATAATTATCAAAGGATTATCTTCGCGTGATCATGTTTAATTTTCAGTTTTGGCTCTAGCAATCCGTCTGAAAATGGGCCAAAACCGAAAACTGTAATTTTCGTTTGATAATTACAATTTTTACGTGTTAATTGTAAATATGTCGTTGATATTTGTAATTATCCTACACTATTTGTAATTATCAGGTTTTGGCGCTAATAGACCGTCATAATGTGAATTACACAGAACACATGTTAATTACTATTATCACTAATACCTGTAAATGCACGTTTAGGCGCTAGTTAGCTGCCTTAGTCAGAATTAAGCATGATCACGTAAAAATTGTAATTATGAAGTGAAAATTGTAATTATTATGTAATAATTACAATGTTTGTTTTTTGGTTTAAACAATGTTTTATTCAGTTAAATTTCTGATCTGACAAATACATAAATACAGTAACAGGAATACACAAAAGGCAAAGCTTAAGTGAGTGCATACCTGTATAAGTTGCAATAATCTGTTTCAATTTAGGCGGAATAATTACATCATTGAGATACAAATACATTGCCATTAACACAAGAACAATAACAATAATAAGGAAAGCATAATCATTACATTACATTACAAATGAATTAAAACAGATATACACAAATATAATAACAAATAAAAACAGAAACAATTAGAAAAAGATAATGAAATAATACAAAGTAATAGCGAGAGATTCACTAGGAAGCAGTTGCAGCAAGGAGTTTGCGGGAGGTAGCTAGGTACCAAAAAAAGAAACAACAATAACAACAACTATCTTTAATATACCAGACAAAAAAGGCAAGTTAACTAGTTACTATTAGTGAAAACGACCAGACAGTCGCAAAAATTCGTGAACAACAGCCACTATAATACTATTCTCCTGCACGGACAAACATTCGTTGCCATGAAGTAATATTATAACATCTTGAGATTCAAGATTCAGAGTATGTATTGTCTGTGTTCTTGCATTAATAAATAGTGGACAGGAGAGAAGAAAGTGTTCTGATGTCTCGGCTGGATAATTACAGTTACAAGTTGGATCGTCCAATAAATGGCGGCGGAACAAGTCATAATTAAGGTCGCTCATACCGAGCCTCATTCTACAGTGCAGAGCCTGTTGGTCGCGTTGACCATAATAATAATGAAGTGGGACTACAGGATCATCTCTTGACAAAAATCTTTTCAAACTACTAGTTGATTGACTCGATTGGAGATTTTCAGGCAATTCGTTGAATAAGATGGTTGCAGAAGGTATAAATGATTTCTTGTACATTTCGGTTTTATGAGTGGGAATTTTTCTTTCAAATGGTCTTCTACGGTGATATGGATTAGTACTTCTAACAAGCGGTGGTAGCAGGGCACATAGGTGTTCTGGGCAATTATCATTTATCATTTTATGGTAAAGTATCAGTTTGTGTCTCTTTCTGCGTTCTTTAAGACTACAAAAACCAGATTCCTGGTAAAGCAGTTCATGACTAGTACCCTTTACAGCTCCTATAATGGTTCTGACAGCCTCTAGATGAATTTTTTCAAGGGAATATGAAAGTAGTTCGGTACAGTTGTCCCATACAACATCAGCGTAATCAAAGTGAGGAAGGATAAAAGATTTATACATAGTTTCAAGAGCTTTTCGACTTAATTTATGTTTATATGACCGCAGACATGAAGATAACAAAGTAACCTTACGAATAACAGACCTAACGTGTTCGTCCCATTTCAAATTGTTCTGAAAGTAGACACCCAGGTGCCTGTGAGATTCACTGTTTTGTAAAATACTATTTCCAAAAGTTAGGTCAGGATCAGGTGATGCGTCACGTTTGACAGTCAATAACTCGGTTTTTGCTTCATTAAATGTGACCTTCCACTGCTTTGCCCAGTTACAAATCTTTTCCAGGTCGGAGTTTAGTATTTCAGCACGAACGTCTGGATTTCTCAGTGCTAATGATATACTTGTATCATCAGCAAACAATTTGATTGTGGATTCAATTTCAGAGACAATATCATTAATGTAAATCAAAAATAACAATGGACCCAATACAGAACCTTGTGGGACACCAGCAGTAATGTTACTATATTCTGAAGAGCATCCTTTAACAACAACAGCCTGTTTACGATGTTCTAAGTAGCTTTTGAACCAGTCAAGAAGTTGTCCTCTAATTCCTACAGCCTCAAGCTTCTTAAGTAGCCCCTTATGCCAAACCTTATCAAATGCCTTGGAGATGTCACAGAATACAGACTGAACAGTTATTCCTTTGTCGAAAGCTGTGCATAAATCGTTATATATCACTATCAGCTGGTTAACCGTAGAGTCTCCAGGGGTAAACCCTGATTGGCAAGAGGTAATAATGCCGTAACACTTTAGGTACGAGTAAACGTAACTATGAACGCATCTTTCAAACACCTTACCAACACAGCTTAGCAAAGATACGGGACGATAATTGGTGCATTCATCCATGAGACCCTTTTTGTGTATTGGTGTTACATGTGCAATTTTCCATATATTTGGGAAAATACCAATTTGAAGACATCGATTAAACAAAGTACAAAGTGGTCCAGAAAGTACGTCAACTGCAGCAATTAATATTCTATTGTGAATTTTGTCTGGACCCACTGCTTTATTCTTTTCCAAATTGCAAATTACTTTCTTTATATCCTGAGTAGTAAGAACAATAAGATTAATTTCAGTATTTAATCGAGGTACGTCAGGAACAGTATCATCAGCATTTTCTAGTGTTGTTTGTTGAATGAAAAAATCATTGAATGCAGTAGCCTTTTCTGTATCAGTTGTGTGTACAGTGCCATTAAAGAATACAGGGGGAATATCGTCATTGATACCTTTTTTATTCATAAAATCTTTAACAAGTTTCCACCATTCCTTTGTGCCGAATTTTGCTGGGTCGCATGCTTTGTCATTCAGTTCATTTAAATGTTCAGCTTTGCGATCTCGAATCTTTCTTGTCACTTGATTCCTGTATTGACGATAAGCTGTCCAGTCTTGCTCAGTGCCACTACGTTTTGCACGTTTAAAAAGTTTGTGTCTTTGTTTAAGGGCATTTCTTATTTCAACGTTCAGCCATATAGCGTCCTTAGATCGAACGGTAACTGTTTTTACGGGCATACTTTTGCATGCGGCTTCAAAAAGAAGTTTAGTAAAGGCTTCTGTGCATTGATTAACGTCTCCTACACCGACGACTTCTTGCCAATTTATTTCAGACAGCAAAGTGCAAAATAACGTTTCATTTAATTTTTCATAGTTATACAAAGTTCTTTTAAAGGAAGAGTTCTTAGCAGCTTTACTACTAATAGTTGCACAGGGGACGCAATGGTCGCTGCATATTTCGGGCAAGACTTCTACTTGAGAGATAATCTGAGGGCTCTGCGTGATAATTAAGTCAAGTCGTGTACTAGTGTTTTCAGTTATACGTGTGTCGGCATTAGTAAGCTGATGCAGCTGAAACCTGTTCAGAATGTCTACGAGATGTTTGGGGGGAGAGTTATAGTCCGCATTAAAATCGCCAAGTGCAATAAACTTTGTGCCAATATTATTGACTTTCTCAAAACTTTCAACAACTAAATCCCAGTAATCTACAGTAGCGTGAGGTGGGCGATAGAAAGATCCGATCAACAAAGCACTGTCTACTCTGGTTTCAATCCAAACTGCTTCTAAGTTTGCAACATGCAAATCAGGCCTATGTTTACACAACAAAGAATTTTTCACCCATATAGCTACCCCACCCCCTCCCTGGGCCACACGGTCTAACCTAACAGGAGCATGGAAATTAGGTAGATCAACGTTGCCTGTAAACGATGGAGAGTACCATGTTTCAGAACATGTAATTATATCGTATTTATGACATTCTGCTTCAAGCAAATGTAATTTGTGTGCCATACTTCGGGCATTAACATGAATCACATTAATATAACTTTCATTTCTAGGTCCAGGGTTGCTTTCAACATCACCACAGCGCAACAAGTGCTTTCTAATCAAACCAATAAGCCTAATAGACAGAGACGCTTCTTCATCTGGGGTTTTATCAGGACGAGCATTTTCATTACGTAACAAGGGCTTAGCAGAAGTATCGCAGACATGGCAAAAAGCAACAAACAATGCTAGGGGAACATTTTGTGCAAACAACAACACCACACAAGAAATAACCATCGACTTACTCTTTAAAATTGTTATGCGATGAGCACGACCGTTGGAATAAAAACACCCAATCCTGGCTCTATGTAACACAAGATCACAAGTCATTTACGTCACAGTACTCAAAAGTACATCAAAAAGAAAAGTAGCCAGGAATGGGATCAAGATGACATTAACCAGCATAATTTGCCTGAGACGTGTCAAGATGCAATAAGTTATCTCCGTAGGCCTCCCAAAGAAAAAGGGTAGTACAATGACGTGCAGCGTGACTGCAGCATTTTGCAACCGCAAGTGAAATTTCTCTCTTGAAAAAAGGGTTAAAATATAAGAGAAGAAAAAGAATAATACACGGAAATAAAGATAAGAAAAACAAGGGCGTGGACAATGCATTTGGCATAGCATACTATCAAGGGCAGTAAGGGGCGGCCAAAGTGCCAGCAAGCAAAAATAAAGCATTTGTGTACAGGGCAGGATGACAGAAGTGACAAAGTCTGGGGCAAGATTGTAAACATGCACCGAAGGAGAAAACAACTTGAGTCAGCTTCTCAATCTCAGCTGAGGGCCCGCACCTGCCGAAGCGAGAGGGAGCAACAAGCGAGGCAACGCACCGGGCAGATTCACTACATAGTTTAAACAATATCCTTGAACATCAATACATAGCCGTGAGATCCACCGATACAATCGCCCCACGTGCCGCTCCGTCTACACCCAGAAACACACGCGCCCCAGCTATTTACACGCACTGCAAGCCAAGCCTGTAGCTAATTAATGTTTTGGTGAAATAAGATTTCAATACAAAGTAAAAAAAAAATAAAAAAATAAAAAATAAACCGAATTACACCAATCGTGACTTGTAATCAGCACCAAACACCAAGCCCACAAATCGTGACTTTTTTTTACAACAATCACAAATTAAGTCAAAAAATGTATGCAGCAGTCACAAGATCATACGAAAATATACACATAAATATATATACACATATATACATGCACATACATACACACACATATGTATATACACACACATACATATATATATACTGAATGTAAGTGATAGTCATCTTTGATTGCAATTTAATAATGAATTACTGGTTTCCCACAGCCACAGCTGACAACAGCATTTAATCGAAAAGGCTACAACCGTGGCATGCACGTGGCATAAATAATAACAACATTAAAAGATCCGCATTTTTGCCTTCTAATCGTTGATTGTAAACACAATAAACAATATTGCACAACAACACACAATAAATATTGAATAATATAGAAACACATTTCCGCAAACGGTTATACGACAAGTGTCTGCAAGTATCATATGTAAATCAAGAAAAAATAAAACTGGTATAGGTTCCAGGAAACGACATGAACTAACAAACAAGTCATTCATATTCAATACGGGTGTCCGCTGCCAAAAGTGGCTGACGAAGTATATATCATGCAGTCAAGACTTGTCAAGTCTCTAGTAAACAAAACAATACAATACTAGATATAAGTAGTAGTCCTCACATAAACAATGCAACTGTTATACGACAAATGTTTGCAAGTATCATATGTAAATCAAGGAAAAAAAAACTGGTATAGGTTCCAGGAAACGACAAGCAAGTCACTCACATTCAATACTGAATGAAAGTGATAGTCATCTTTGATTGCAATTTAATTTACAATGTAATAATGAATTAATGATACCCGCAGCCACAGCTGACAACGGCATTTAATCGAAAAGGCTACAACCGTGGCATGCACGTGGCATAAATAATAACAACATTAAAAGATCCATATTTTTTGCCTTCTAACCGTTGATTGTAAACACAATAATCAACAATGCACAACAACACACAACAAATATTGAATAATATAAAAACACATGTCCGCAACCGTCACAGCAGACGACATACAACACTATTTATTTGCTGCTGTTTAATAAGCTCTGCGCCAGTCCTATTTTCGATTCACTATTGTCATTGGCAGTTCACCCACGGCATTTAATCGAGGTGGCAAGAACCAGTAGGGGGCGTGGCCATGCTTTACAAGCACATGGCATGCACGTGGCACAAGTAATGGCACAAGTAGTGGCACAAGTAATGGCACATGGCATGCATGTGGCACAAGTAATACCAACATTGAATGCTCCGCGTTTATGCCATCTATTCGTTGTCTGTGATACACAATAATCAATAATGCACAACAACATGCAATACATACTGAATAATACAGAAACACATTTCTGCAATCGTCACAAAGGCAGCAGACATGACACATGTCCACAAAACCACTGTGAAATTTTACCATCGTTGCTCTGTTAGTCACAATGATAATTATGTTTTCTCCATTATTATCCAACAATTACAATCACAATCACTGTTTCGTCTTGGTTTTATCCGTCCAGATTAAATTAGTCACGAAATTGTATTACGTGCGTACGATTGACCATCACTAAATATTTGCTGTTGTTTGGTAAGCCAGTCCTATTTTCGATGGCAATTCACTCTTCACACTGTTCATTTGGTTGTTCACTGTTAAATGGTCGTTTCATGTTAATTATGTGCTATAATTGTTATGTTGATGAGTTTGATATGACACAACCAATTGTCTTTTTGTTTTCAACACAAATCACAATTCGTTTCAACGCATTTCGACTCAGAGTTGTATGATTTATCAAGATAACACAATTTAGCACAAGTTGTTACAGTGTGACCGCGTCACAGTCATAAACACATTCATGAATAACATGAATAACATATCATGACTAACATGATGCAGTAGCATTTAGCATGGCCAATTGAGGAAGATATGATCTGATTACTGGGGTATAGATCACAGAGATAAGGATTTTTTTTTTTCTTGTTGTTGTTGATAGTTCTGAGTTAGACCAAATCTACAGAGCATATACTAGTAATGGTATATGCTGGTGTGTTGGTAGTGGCATGAGCTAGAGGGATGCGAGTTAGAGCATACTGTCAAACTTGTCAAAATCAGTCATTTCGTTTGTAACATGAATTTTGCCGTCTTTATCTTTCACACATACTGAGCCCCCTCGTAACCATACCTGGTCTAAAACCCCAGCTTTTCTCAAACCTCGGGCCTTGGCCATTGCTTTAGCTCGTTCCGCTGTCAGATCATCATTAATAAACACCTTATGGGTGTATTCCTTGGAACCGGTCCAACCACGAGG
The DNA here is from genome assembly GCA_036898135.1 of Oncomelania hupensis. Taxonomy (NCBI): domain Eukaryota; kingdom Metazoa; phylum Mollusca; class Gastropoda; order Littorinimorpha; family Pomatiopsidae; genus Oncomelania; species Oncomelania hupensis. Next base: position 60,803,661 of record CM072513.1, read on the forward strand.
AGGTGGTAGCCACTTCAGACCAGGAAGGAGCTTCTTTCCACTAACTTTGGCAAGTTTTTTTCTTTTGTTTAGTCAGTTTTATCTTTTCCCTAAAGGATACAAATTTGACTAAGATGGGTCGACTCACCCCCTTTGACTCTGGCCCCACTCTGTGGGACCTGTCTACAAATTTAATGTCAATGTCAACTTCAATCGCTTTTGCTATAGTCAAGAGAATCTCATCAGTGTTTTCATCTTTTGATTCAGGGATACCAATTATCCTAACACTGTTTTGCCGAGAGTATTGTTCTAAATTTGAATTTCTTCTCTCAAGCTCCTTAATTCTGACCTCGTGCTCTCCAATCATC
>CM072513.1:60809007-60876507 GCA_036898135.1 Oncomelania hupensis
ACACTGCTTGTCTCGCTTGTAACTTCTTCGCAATCGGCCATTGTCTACAGCTGCTGACGCCACTGCGAGGGAAGATCAGCGATAGCTGCGTTTTAGAGTATTACTTCCCTTACCCTTAATTACAGGTAGGAAATCCCACTTTCAGTGATCGATATCTATTAAACGATAGAGCTTTGCTTACCGAATTTTTTGCATCTGGTATTATTTAGTAAAGTTCTTTCAGCAGAAACTTTTTGACCGAGCACTGTGGTTGACCTTTAAGATATTGGTTTCTTAAATTAAATTATTAATTTATTAATAATTTATTAATAATTTATTAATAATTTATTTTTTATTTACTTTTTTAAACTTGCTTCTTTCCGAAGTCTTTGAAATTAGAGTACGCTTATAGATCGTTTGATCTGCGCTGACATTATGCTAATGTTCTAAGAATTTCACTCTATATTTCTAATGCTTGCCTATTCTTAGCACACATATAGGTTTTCGGAGGATTCCAGTTACACATGCATTTTGAAATCCAACTTGATACTGCTTTATAGTACCAGTTTCTTTTATAAACGACCCCAAAGAGACCCATGTTTTTGGTTGTTAAACTGTGCTTGTGTCTATATAGCCATGACTGCATTCAAAGATTACACAAGCGAGTACAATGGCACAATTGATAATCAATTAAGCAGTAACCCAGTCTTTCACTCTCTCTCTCATACACAAACCCACCCGCATAAACATACACAAACTCACACAAACACGCGCACTAACGCACTTACAAACACGCATATAACAAGAATTCATATTCAGATTCACATAACATTATTACTAAGTGACATATATTGCGTACGGAATACATTTCGGCGTGATGAGGCACATACACACATTTTATAAATACAACCCAGTCAGAAACCCAGGACTTGGATTTCTGGATTTGAGATTACAAATAAAAATGGAAACCAATGCTCTGGAACTCGCAGGTCACTCATAAACAGGATTTCCAGCCCCACGGTGATTTCTTGAGATAACAATTATAATCTGAAACAACTTGGGCTAGTCTTAACATCGGTTAAACGGGTTCACAATATAGGCAAAGTACTATCAAAATCAAACATTTGGTTAACATACAGACAAACAATAAAGCTAATATAAGGCTTTGCCTTATTGACAAATCAAGCGATGGGTTGATCTAAGATTGACCCTTTTGCAAATTCATTATGAACTGGGTCTGGGCGAACCTAGAACATTCCTTCTGTAACATCCAACAGGAGAATTTTGATTGGACGATATGTACTGTTTAGCAATGAACTAAGTGACTTTAAGTTTTTGACAATCTGCAGAGTGTCACACGTTTTGCGCTGAATTGATTGATTGGATGAAAAGTTGGTGTTACTTCTTTCCATGAATCGATGTGGTTTTTGTATACTGACTGTATTTATTGTGTTACTGTGACTGTTAATGGTTATTGAACATTGCGAAATAATTTTCATAACGGTTTATAAAGATAATGATTCTGATTCTATATTATTGTTAAAACTGGTGCTTTAGTACTACATACGTACGTGTTCGCTGTGACGTTTTTTTTTATTGTTGCTGGGCTCTGCACAATGGAATGCTGTAACCCTCACGTCTATTCTATGGGGACCGCTAGTGAGTCACCCGGTGAATTACTTTAATACATTTATTTGTTTAGCTCGGTCTGTGTTAAGGCTGGGGTACAGAGATAGATAGAAAATTGGTAAAAGATCACTGTCACACTAGCTTTCACACGGCTATGAATCATATGTAGTCCAGCCACTTGATAACAGTCAAAATCACACATTTATTTCTTCTACTCTATACACGATCTTCGAAGTACGAATCTAACTTAAAAGTTCAATTGTCAAGGCGAATGGTTCGGTTGCTGATAATCTATGCAGCTACTTATTCTTCATCGGGCACTGGCTACTAGCGTTCATGAAGAGTGGACTACTGTGGTTCTTTTGATACAGTTCTAGGGCACTGTTTCCTGGGCACTTAACTGATCGGTTTCGTGGTTGAAGCGCTGCGTTGAGGTAGCTTCTACAACACTCTGTGTTGTCGTTGCTTGTGTTCGACGGGTGGGCTATCTGCGCTCGATGCTGTAGATGCCTCGGCAGCCAACTCGAATCGTAGATTAGGTTCTATTCTTCACTGAGTTGGGCTCACGATATCCCACCTGCTCGTCTGTAACATAAGAGACGAAATTCTGTACAACCCTGAATAATAGGTCTGTGCAGAGCGTCTCACTGAAAGCCAAAGTAGCCCTCAGTGATAGCTCCACATCTCTATACATAAGCGACGAACATTCTGCTAAGTCCGTGGTCCACTGGAATCTCCTCTCTAATTTCCTATACATACAAAAATATAAATCGTGGCTAACTATACACATAAAGAATTAATAATATTATAAACATTCACTGGTATAGCCACTGGTCTGCAAGCATTTATATAGGTTAAACAACAGTGGTTCCGTCAGGTATACAACACGGAGTCAGCCGGTCATGCTTGCCTCGTGGTCGGCTTCTTCCACGTGGTCACGCAAAGTGGGACTAACAATTCAATTCTATGCATAGCAAATTCCACAAACATAATTTCCACAATAATATAAATACATCATGATGAAAAAGAAGTATGTTCATTTACCTGTTCGACAATGTCAGGCCCGTGGCTACTTGATTGAATTCAAATATTCAACAAGCACTGCTTCCCTGTTCTATCAGTGGAGATATTTCTCTGCTCGAGTGTAGCTGTGTACTGTTCAGAGCTTTCCACACAACTGACCCTATACTTGGCTTTGACTAAATCAGTCAGAACTGGTCCTAACCACTCTACCTGTGTCCCGATTGGCTGAAACAATCTAAGTGGCTATAAAGTTCGAAACACCATCGTATGCCGCGATGATGTCACTAAACGGCTCGCGTCAGCTCGCAGTGTGTGTGTGTATACACATCAGTTATACCTTAATCGTCTGCTATAGACTACAGTAACCTTCTAAGTTTTACTACTGCTAAAGAAGCAAAAACTCAAATAGTGAGGGGTAAACGGGTCTGCTTGTTACATTTGCACATTTGTCAACGGATGTATGCGTGACTGAATCATGCTCTTTGCACGAAAGGTCTCTTAGTGCACATACATATACACTTTCGTTTGTTTGAACATACTCAATACGCTACTGCAAACACGCGCTGTACATCTACGCACAGAAAGCATCAGTGTGCTCGCTCATAACACAGGTAAAGCAAGCAGCACAGATGTTGTTATGCTAAAACTGTTTCATGTCATATTGCTACTATACTATACAATATTATAGAGCTGTGCAATGGTATAATGTACTATGCCATGGTATCTATACTATACCATTCTGTACTGTTCTGTACTCTACTATGCTATGCTATCCTATGCTATGCTAAGCTTCTGTCAACAATCCTACATTAGCAGAATGAACACAATAAATCAATCAATATATCAAACAATCAATCAATCAAATTAAATAAACAATAAAATCCTGACGCTCTTTGTGGTTCGCGAAATGATCAACCTTTTGCTTTGATTAGACACCCCAGTCTGATTTTGGTTCGAATTTCGGGATAAATGCGAATATCTCGATCTATCTGGGTTACTTGCTCGGAGAGCCAATGCTAGCACGTGTTACGAGTCCGACAGAAATTCTACCTTATCTGTAATCCTTAAAATGTAGTTTGCAACAACGCTTAAAACGAAGTTTAAGTTTTATTCCCTTGATTTTCACCAAGCCCAGCTGATACACTGACAAGCTCCTATCCTATCCTATCCTATCCTATTCCGTAACTCGGAGGTCGTAGGGGCACCACAGATGATACTTTAACCAGCGTACTCCATCTTTCCCTGTCCTCAGCAACCCTGATGGCTTCGCTCAGTGTCAAACCAGTCCATTCTCGAATGTTGCCTTCCCACCTCTTTTTCGGTCTCCCTCTTCTTCTACCTCCTTGCACTGTGCCTTTCAGGATGGTCATTGCGAGACCTGATGATCTGGTGACGTGGCCATACCATCGGAGTTTCCGTTTTTTCACCACTATGAGCAGGTCATCGTGTTGTCCAATGGCTTGTGTGATGGTCTGTCGGACTTCGCCGTTGGTGATGGGCTGGGTATAGGAAATGCCCCGAAGTCTTCTGTAGCACCTCATCTCCATGCTTTTTTTTTTTTTTATAACAAACTTGTTTTATTTACAAATCATGCATGTTCACAATTTATATTTCTAATTCATAATGCATTATCTTTACATATAATTGTCTCTCTCGTTTAGCAGTAAAAGCATAATTATACAATTACAATTCAAGCCATGTACAGTTAGAAAATACTTAGACATAATACATATTTTAAAGAAATAATACAAAAACTGCGAGTCCTACATGCAGATTTGTTTGTTACGATTTTAGATAGAAAGAAGCAAGAAAGGAAAAGAAAAAGAGAGAGAGAGAGAGAAAGAGAGAGAAAGAGAGAGAGATAAAGAGAGAGAGAGAGAGAGAGAGAGAGAGGGAGAGAGAGAGAGAGAGAGAGAGAGACCATGGAGGGTATCAATCCATATAACATTCCGTGTGGAAACGAAGCAGACTCTTCAATAAACATTCAAAATAAAGATTTATACGCGTGCCATGCTAGTGAAAAATTTTCATACCTCATGTTAATATTTGCAATATATCTTTCAATGGCGTACCTCTTGTTCATAACAGATTTATATGCAGGAAAGAACGGCAATTGTTTTTCAAGTTTGCATCTATAAATATATGATTTCACCAACATTATTAATAAATCCAACACTTCATCAGTTTTTACATTTCGGTCACATGCAAATATAACTAGATGTTCGCTAAAGCGGAAAGCACAGGCATTATAACACTTCTCATTTATCTCTGTTTGAAAATTCAGCCAAAACGTCTGAACAATCGGACACTGCCAAAAAATGTGTTGAATATTTTCTCGCGCATCATTACAAAAACTACAGTTAGTACTATCCCCTAATCCCATGCTTGCTAAAATTACATTCGTCCCTAAAATCCTTTGAATAATCCTAATCTGTAACCACTTTAAACTAATTTCAGAAATTTTTTGTACTTTCCTAAATATAACTTTCCACTCTACCCGACGTTCTAATCTATTGTCCCAGCTATTACAACACTTTGGATCTACATTATCCTGAATCAAACTATCGTAAAACTGTTTTGCGCCTCTACAGCTAGCGTATATCAGTCTCAGCACAGTACCGACGTTATGATCAATAAAATTAACATTAGCCGTGTGCATTCCGTTCATGCGAAGATATTTGGCAACAGCATTAATACAGCCATTGTATGCAAGAAAATTCGTGTTTATATTATATTTTGCAACGAACAACTCATATGACAAAAAAATACCATTTTCATCGAGAAGTTTACCAATATTATAAACATCCACAATTAACCATTCTCGGTAGAAAACAGGCATGTTCCGAATTAAAATATTATTATTGCAAAACAATGGTTCCGATGCAACATCTTCAACACATTTAACATTCACCTTTTTTCCTAGTGTTTCATATGCATTAAAAACATCACACCAAAATATGTTAACATTTTTATCTTTGTCATAAAAACATGTACCCAGTTTATCCAAGAAATGTACTTTACCATACAATAACTTAATTATGTGTGTCCATTTATGCCCTCATCTCCATGCTTTGTATTCTTCGTTGGAGATCTGCTGTGAGGGGTCCATGTTTCGCTCAAGCTTAGAACACAGCGAAATGGCTATATGTATCTATAACATAAATCCACAAATGAAAACTATTGGCAGCAATGAAAGGGAGATAGATCTTCCTTATCATTTTTCCTCATTTCACGGAGGATAGCAACTAGTAAGGATTTTTAAAAAAATCCTATATGCTATCAATAAACTCCAGTCCCATCACTGTAGGCGAGCCACCTTTATCACTTGTGTTTTGCATAAACCTTTTGTCTCCTTTAAAACAATACAATACAACAAATCTTTATTATCCCATAAGGAACTTCACAGCAATGTATGTCAGGCACATAAAACATATAATTAAAAACAGTCATGTTATAACATTTAACAGAGCTACAAAATCAATACTAAATTTATATACATTCTATAAATCTAATCACTTGCGTACTCTTACACTTCATCTTTTCCTTCAAACACCTATCCACGCACTCTGGTTCTATCATACGTATGTCAATGCCCTTTTTAGACAGTTAAAATATAATAAAAATACATACAAACATAGTGTATATGATAGTTTACCACTCTGGACTTATAAAAAATTATTTTGTTGCAACAGTGTTAGATAAATAATCTTAGTTTAATATGAATCTTAGTAGGTCAACAATATATAACTGTATGAAACTATGGTCAACATAAGCAATAATACTGTTGACTGATTATAACAGTTGTCAAAAAATACAGGTAAAGCACGTAAATGGTATTTTAAAAGTTGGTTTACAGACATTCATAGTAAACACACACATATTATACACACCCTCACAAACACACACATGCACACGCGCATGTCTTCATACAAACATGCACATACACTCAGCGAGTTAGTTGGGAGACACCTACATCAAGACAGTCTTGTGTTTGAGGGTCTGGCATTGGCCTCATTTAGCATTGATATGGCAGTAGGGATGAAGGTGTTTTTGTAGCGCTGTGTACGCATTAGTGCACAGCGGAATCTGCGATTAGATGGAAGAAGTTCAAACAGACAGGAAAGTGGGTGGGTAGGGTCTCTCTGAATTCTGACTGCCTTGCTGAGGGCTCTTTTGTGGAACAGTTGTTCCAGAGTCGCCTGCTTCTTGCCAACTATCTTGCTGCACACACTCTCTATTCCACACAACTGATTTTTGCTCTTCACATTCAATCCCTTGAACCAACAGATAAAAGAGAAGGTTAGAATAGACTCAATAAACGCATGGTAACACATTTCAATGATATGACTGGACACTTTAAAAGATCTCAGCTGATACAAGATGTACATTCTTTGTCTGCATTTCTTGTAGACAACCTCAGCATTTCTGGAAAATTTTAATTTGTGATCAACAATTGTGCCCAAGTACTTGTATTCCTCCACCCTCTCTACCACCTGTCCCTTCAGCTGGAGTGCCGCCACATCTGTTACATTTCTCCTGTAATCAATTACCATCTCTTTTGTTTTGGTCACATGTAGTTCTAAACAATTCTGATCGCACCACTGTGCGAAGGTTAATATATTTTCCTCATAATTAGTTGCTGAATCTGAAGTGTCAACAAGAGCCGTGTCATCAGAAAATTTGATGATCCTGAGATCTTCTCGGTCACTGCGACAGTCATCTGTGTAGAGTGTAAAGACAAAGGTGGAGATGACAGTGCCCTGAGGGGTCCCCGTGTTGATAGTTTTGACAGAGGAGGAGCAGGAGGAGAGAGACGAGGAGACAGCGAGAGCTGCATCAGTAGAGGAGGACGGAGGGAGAGGGTTGTGCGTCCATTGCTTATTAACACAATTCAGTTTGCATTGATGCTCAATGCATTATCAAATTGGAGTGGCGTCGTGGCGCAGCGGGTTAGTCGCCCATTTCCTATGCCGAAGGTCGTGGGTTCGATTCCCGCAAGAGGTGAACTTACGTGGCTTAGAGACGAGATTATTAAGATCACCTAGAGGTTTCTCTGGGTACTCCGGTTACCTCCTTCCTGTCAATGATGGTATTGGATGCAGTCATCTAAAATGTCAAGCATAAAATTCGATTTCCTTTCCATCTTGTTATATTTCATTATTTATTTACAGTAATCCTTCTTATTCAGCGCTTTCCAGCTCAAGAGCTGCTCAAGGCGCTCACCAATACAAGATATAACAAAAGCCGCCCGAAGCGCCCACTAGCAAGTAGTCTAACGCAAGACGACTGAGCACAATCGTGGGCGACCGGGGATGCACTGTCGCGCTTGTAAAGGCGAACAGAGGTTTATTCTGAGTCTCTTTCTCCAGTTCCTTTTATCTGTATACATTTATTTTTAAACTTTCCTTGGCATTTTTGTTTTTGTTCGTTTTGCTATCTGTCTGTCCCAGTTCTTGGCCGTAGCCCTAAACTAAAAAAAAAAAATAGAATGTTGATGTCTCTTCAATTATTCCGAGACTATTAGCCGAAAAGAGATGTTCCAAACGATTAAGCACACGACCGGAGAAGGAAGCATATTATACTTCAAAGCACATAAATAATGCATTGCTTAAATACAAAATAACTTGCTTTAAATGATTTAAAGAGTTTACTATGGAAGTTTATATTCATGACTGTCACGTCGACTGAGACTTAACAAGTTATAGAATAATATAGATTGTTTGATCGGTCCATTAAAGAATGCTATTTATTATTTATTCCTTGTGTAGAAGGAGGAGGAAATGGAGAAGAAAGAGGAAGAAGGTGCTGGGAAGGAGATGGAAGTAACTAAAATGGACTGTTTTTTTAAATTTTAAAATAATTGTCGGATGTTGTTCTTTCTTTCTTTGTTTTTTAACTGCCATCATCCCAACACCCCCACTATTTCTTCTTTATTTATTTCTTCCTTCCTTCTTCATTTCCTGTCCAGACCACAATGATTTTAGTAGATTAGTTACTTAGCTAATGGAGAAGTAGATTAGTTACTTAGCTAATGGAGAAGAAAGAGGAAGAAGGTGCTGGGAAGGAGATGGAAGTAACTAAAATGGACTGTTTTTTTAAATTTTAAAATAATTGTCGGATGTTGTTCTTTCTTTCTTTGTTTTTTAACTGCCATCATCCCAACACCCCCACTATTTCTTCTTTATTTATTTCTTCCTTCCTTCTTCATTTCCTGTCCAGACCACAATGATTTTAGTAGATTAGTTACTGTGTTACTTTAGTTTCAGTGCTACTCTGCTATCTGCTTTATTGTACTATTTGGATTATTGCAGTGCGCTCAATATTAGTATCACATTGCTTGAACACTTCTTGGTGACAAGTGCCTACATTTATTTCACTGTTTTTCTGATCTCAAGCGGAATTCGAATTTACAGTGTATAACATTATTTCATATGCAAAATAAACTTTGTGACATTCATTTATTCCTATAAATTATAATATACATTTTTAGTTCCTTGGGACCATGTCGATATTTTATTTTAGAATTAGGCACAGTGCAAGGAGGTAGAAGAAGAGGGAGACCTAAAAAGAGGTGGGAGGACAACATTCGAGAATGGACTGTCTTGACACTAAGCGAAGCCATCAGGGTTGCTGAGGACAGAGAAATATGGAGTACACTGGTTAAACGATCATCTGTGGTGCCCCAACGACCTCCGAGTTACGGGATAGGATATTATAGGATAGAATAGGATAGGATAGTTGATTATTTAATTCTTTGAATTCTCTTAAATATAATTCTTATTTTCTACTTGTTTTCTTTGACATTTTCATCAATAGTGAGGTGTTTTTATCTACATATTAACTTCTGAGCTCTAACGAGGTTTGTGTAGACTATACGGATTACCATAGTGAGCTCTAGCGAATGGTATTTGAAGAAACTATGAATTAATAGAGGATTGAAACTCATAGGATAAAATAGGATTATTAAACTGTACTTCTTTTTAAAATTTAATTAATTTTTTTATTTTAAATGGAATCTAATACTTTATTTGGCCACGTCAACATTTCCACCTATACAACAAACTTCATCACCTTTGTTTTCTTTTGCAGCGTCCCGGATGCCTACATATTCTCGGCGTGACGGAAACTAAATTATGTGACATTGTTCAGACTCAGTTTTGATACCACATTATAATTTTATAAGATATGATGCTAATTTCCTGGACGCACTGGAATTGGTGTCTATGTTCATAATAATTTAACTAACTTTGTCAAACGGAGACATGATCCTGAACTCAAATGTATTGAATGCATCCTGGCTTGAGGTTAGGCCATATACAAATAATAATATGCCTATTCTTATAGGATTCATCTACAGAAATCCTGCCAGCAACTGCAATTGGTTCAGTAATTTCTTACAAATGATGGACACAATCAGTCAATGTTTGCAATTTAAAGGACTTAAGTTTGATTGATTTAAACAATTTAAGAGCACATAATAACCTTAACGAAACAGCCGAAATATTTTTAAAACTATCACTTTCTGTCGTTGATGCACATGCTCCAATCTAGAGGACGAGGGTAAAGCATACATCAGTTCCCACCTGGATGACAACTGAAATTAAAGCTGCCATGTCCTTGCGTGACAGACGTAAAAACACAAAATCCGTTTGATCTGTATAAAAAAACAACGTATTAAAGTCCTTACCCGTATGAAATGTAAAGAAAAAATATTTTCAAACTTTATTATAAATGAAAAACACTAATATCACTGTCTTGTATTTGGCAAGCAATGAACGAATTTTGCAAAAAACATCTAGATCAAGAAAAACAAATCAATTTAAGTTTTCTAATGATGAACGTAATAAATATTTCCTTTTATTAACTGACTTTATTATTAAATCGAATACCGCATACAGAAACAAACACAGATACCATGTATGATAAGATCAACCAGTTTTGCAGAAAGAAACTTCACAAATCTGCCTCATTTATTATACCTTCTTTCTATGTTCCTTCCGTTCTTTCTTAATTCCTTTCTTTCTGTTTTTAAGCCTTGAATTTCTCCCTTTTTTTCTTTTCTTCTTTCTTTTGCTTTCTTTTCTTTTTTTACTGTCTTTTTTTTTTCTTCCTATCTCCTTTCCTCCATGACTCCACGTCACAAATTGTGCCCTTATGCCTTCTTCAGTATTTATTTGCACTGTCTTATCTTTCAAGAATATAATACATGATCAAATATGTTTATAAATTGTATGTGTTTATGACTGCGTGCGTATGTGTATGCAATGCGTGCGTGCCTGTGTGTGTGCGCACGTTTGTGTGTGTGTATGTACATACGTATATATGCATGTGTAACTGTGTGGGTGCATGTGCGCGCACGCTCCTGTGATTGATTATAAAACCAATTAATTTCCAGTAAAGTATCATCTTTTGTTCGTATCTATTCCCAATCCCATACATACACAACTGCTGAATAGAGAGTCAAGTAGAATATTATAATCAATTCAGTACAACTCAAGTTTATTAGCTCAAAAATAAATTTCTAATTTCTATGGTCTGCACGAGTACATTATTATAAACTTTGGAACTTTGTCCTTTTATTTTTACATAACATGATTTAAATAATACAAAATTGACAAGAGGCTCATAGCCCTGGGGGCTGTATAGCCAAAAAAGGGGTGTTTGAGGGAAAGGGGGAATGGGATACACAAGCATTCGTACCATGAACGGCATTGTATAACACTACAGCTACATTTACAATATATTCAGCAACTGGACTGACAAACACTAAAGAATTTACAATCACAAAAACAAATGTGGCAAGAAAATAAATACACAGAACAATACCAATTTAACATTATACCAATACAACACAATAAGACAAATAACACGCAAATAAGACAAAATGTAAAATATAGAGTCAGCATATTGCACTTTTAAATTCGAGAAAAAAACCTCTGGTTATAACAAGAAGAAATGGTTAAATCCAGGAAGAAAGCAATCTTGAGACAAATTCTATTTTAATGTAATGATCATGATGAAATGCTAGTTCTATTTAAACAGAAAAAAGATAATTCCAATCAGACGACTCAGTTTTAATAACTTAATCTCTTATCTTATTTTGCGCCATTTTCAATGTCATCCGTCATTCTTACTGTCGCTCATCTGTTGATAATAATCTGTTAAAACTCGAAAATTCAAGAATAAGAAAAGGTTTTAAAAGGTTAATTCCTTAATATCTTCAACAAACTATGACACCCATTTAAAGGAATAAAAGTGCGCACATCATTTACTTGACCTGTAACATCAGAAATGTTGACGACAAACATGTGGTAATTCAGCTTAGAGATAAACAGATAGTATTGAATAAAACCTGACGTTAATTTACCAGCCCTCTAAAGGAAAGTTCGCACATGTTAAATTAACCTCCTTGAGACCTTCACTCACGAGACAATCAAGCAGACCTCGCTAAACAAGAATATTAGTTAGCTTACTCGACCATCTGACCAGGGTCTCTTGACCGCTGAAGTAGCCATGCGACTCATATCTCTTTTAGATCTACTCTGCGTTTCGTCCCTGACATTCGTGGTTGAGACGTAACCGATAGGGGCTCAAACCCAGGACAGGAGAGCAGAATTTCCAAAAGAAGATGCATATGATTGCGAGAGCGAGATTACTAGCCATGAGAAATAAATGCTTGGTCGGAGATGAGGTAGAGACCCCTGCATATCCCCGTATACGGCGCGTTAGCCAGTCAGTCAAATACGAAGTGTGGAGCCATGAGGGTCAAAAAGGAGCAAACTGAAGTGAACGATTATCTTCGGCCATCACCAAGAAAGTGATAGACTAGAGACGGTTTCACGATTCCCAGAGACTAGAAGTAAGTTAACACTAGTAGTTTTCCAGTACTTGCATGTTTATATATTATATTGATTGCCATATGTTTGTATGTTCATGTTATATGTATTTACAGAAACCGATTATTGTTTCTGACACGTTGTGCATGTTGCTCGATATATCTTAGCCTTAAGATTCGATAGTGTGCATATGGGAAACTTGGCAGGTGTCTGATGCTATAGACTCCTTGCAGAGGGCACCACATACCAATATCAGAATAGAATATTGTAGCCAGAGTTCTGGATTTTACAGTTCAGCTCTCGGACGGTTTGTGCAGTCAACGCATGACGCTTGCTCCCGTGGAAAAGAAGGAGATCATCTAGATTCTACCTCGCCACGTCTGGCCCGTAGCTACCCGACTCGCCCGATCAGCTTGAGAGCGACCAGACTCCCTCAGGGTAACCACCAGACTCAAGCACTCACCAACGCAGAGCAGCTAAGTCCCTCTCAACTGCAACTGACGTAGAACTACTCGGAACAATATTAGACCACCAGAACAATATTAGACCAACAGAACAATATTAGACCACCAGAACAATATTAGACCACCAGAACAATATTAGACCACCAAACCATAGAACTGCTTAGCAAATGATGAATAAGAAATGCTAAAGAAATAGCCCAGCACATTGAACAGTATAGTTATTAATTTACATTTAATTAACCTCATGTTAGAATTTGTGTTGAACATATAAAAGTTGAAATCACATGCATATACGACTGTGTCATTCTATTTGTATTGTGGTGTGTCCACTAGTTCTTCTTCTCTTGAGACCAAGTATACTAGTCCTTTGATTAGTAAAAAGCATTTCTTAAAGTGAGCCATGGATACTTCAAAACCCGAGAACAAACATAAATTTTATGTGGCCATGCACCGTGATTAGTCGCTCACATCGCTTTGGAATTTTGGTAAAAGAACATCTGATAGAGGTAGCTTAACGCCCCATCTATCTACAAGTCTTACTCCACTTGTAAGATAAGCGTATCTTCTCCAGGATATCATCATATGACCTGCTAATAATTAGCTGTTTAAGTTTAAAAATTAAAGACAAAGATAAAAGTTTTGAAAGGCATTTCCTTAAACCATCAACACACGATGACACCCGTGGAAAAGAATACAGGGCATACATCATTTATTTAAATGTCAGGTTAGCTGCTTCGTGCTCATAAGCACTTCGTGTTGGATTGGCGACGAACTGTTGAACTGTTTAATAATTAGGATCTTTCTTTCTTTCATTTTTTTCCTGCTATAAACTCACTCAGTGACAACCGTATGAAAGACAAAGGCGCATACATCAATTGGTACAGCATTCCAGGCTTGCAGAGTTAGTAAAAGTATTGGCTAATTCTGCCTTCATATGACGGACAAAACGCGCGGAGGGAGGCGTCCAAAAGAGTTGTATATCTTATTTGGGAATTTTCTTCTGCTTGTAAAAAAAGAAAGAAAAAGAAAGAGATTATTCTTACATAGCGCACTTATAAGCTCAGAGAGCTTCTCAAAGCGCTGGCCACTACTATCCAGCAATCACCAAATAGTTTGCTGAAGTCAGGATTCGAACCCACGTCGCCCGAGACGCGCGTACACAAGTAACCATAAAACAGATGAATTCGTACCATATTTCCTAACGACACGTCCTGTGAGTGGGTGGGGGTGAGGGGTAGGAGTTGGGTGATGAGGGGTGGGGATGGGGGTGGGGGTGGGGGTAGTTTTCCCTGTCGATCCAAACGCGTTGTTCCGCCATGGATACATAGTAAAAGTATGTATACTGTCATCCCCGATGCGCGAAATTGCAGCGTTGTGTATCCCGTTGATTAACTACCGTTCCTCTGCTGGTCTTCCTTTGTTCCCTGGAATGAATATTTAGCTTACATAAGGTAGTTTCTTCAACTATCCCCATATAACGACAACCGCTTAAAAAACACACACACACACAAAACCACAAAATACCAACGAGCGTACTAAGTTGTCATGACCTATCGTCCTTGTTTAATGTCAACGGTAATCTTCCTCAGCAGAGACCTGCTCAGAAAGCTCTCAAATAAATGCCTCACCTTTTGGAACCTTTTTTGTCATGCGTCAGCTGTTTTTAAAATGAATGAACCAATCCTGAAAAAGGGTATATTTAAAACAGAGGCAGAACGAAAGGTCATTTGGGATGGGGCAAAAAGATAATTCCTTTTTAACATAAGCACAGGCAGGCAGACGGACGGACAGCAGACACACACAAACACACATACTGCGGGAACGCTGCACACACACACTTACAAACGCACCCCCACCCACCCACACACACACACATACACACCACGGTGAAGGTGGTAGTGTGGTGTGTGTGTGTGTGTGTGTGTGTGTGTGTGTGTGTGTGTGTGTGTGTGTGTTTGCATCACCACCTTACATGCATACCGTTTACTCTTCGGATGAGAGTATAAACCGAGGTCTAGTCTGTGTCGCATGAATTCCATCATAACGGACTTTAAAGATCCTGAGGCTCATGTCATAGACGGGTGAGTGTCGGTGACAAGAACACACCCAGCATGTACCTTGGGTAAAGCGCTTCACTTGGGGCTGCTGTAATTTCGAAAATGAAAGTGCCCGAATTTCACCTCGGTGATAATAAAGTTGTTAAAATTTAAAAAATAATAATAATAAATACCCTGCTAACCTGTACAAGAGGGTGGGAGAAGGGTCCAGATGTCCAAACATTAAAGACTATATTATAGTATTTTCTTTTGAAAAGAGCAACGCATTAATATGACTGTCGGTATTCTTAGTTTAACTCACCAAAAAACGCGTCACCCGATCATCAGGCCTTGCATAGACCATTCTGCAAGGCACAGTGCAAGTAGGTAGAAGAAGAGGGAGACCGAAAAAGAGGTGGGATGACAACATTCGAGAATGGACTGGTTTGACACTGAGCGAAGCCATGAGGGCTGCTGAGGACAGAGACAGATGGAGTATGCTGGCTAAACGATCATCTGTGGTGCCCCTACGACCTCCGGGTTACGGGACAGGATAGGATAGGATAGGAAAGACACTGGTTCGAGACTCACACTTTTGAGACATTTAGGCAAGTTTCATTATCTCACTTGTCTTTCAATTTGATTTAACACCTTAACCCACAATCATCCCCACACCAGCCCCACCATTCCCACCACCTCCCCTCGCACCACCCTCATCCCCCACCCCCACCACTCCCAAAAAAACATCAAGGTCACAAAGGAATGGTTGGAGGGGCTATCCGTCCTTCAAATGGAAATCTTCTCTGTACCTCAATCCAGCTATGGTCCACACATTTATCAAAAGTAATTGGATCATCGAAATTGACAAACACATTCTTCTGTACCTGGAAACAGAACTGGTAGGCACATTTATCAAAAGGCGATATGCGCCAGTCTGACAATAGGTAGACCACTAGGGGAGGAACATATTAGATCACAAAACCCATTTGTCATCATAATTAGCTAAAACGGTGATTCATTGCTTTTGTAAAGGCCAATACCTAGACAACAAAAAAATAAAGTTCGCCCGCAAACCTAGTTGCAACCCTCGTTGGACCTCGGGAGCCACTGCTTGCCAATGTCAGAAGAAGACAGTTGATGTGGTTTGAGCGTGTTATTGTGGCTGTGATGCGACGCTATATCAATCTACATTTATTATTATTATTATTATTATTATTATTATTATTATTATTATTATTATTATTATTATTATTAACCTATTACCTATTACAATATAATACAGTTACAGTTATGTAGATTACCGTCCCCGGACACAGTAGCGTATGGGGGACTTCAAAGTCTAACACCTACCTTGGGTTTTCATCTATACTTCCGAAAAGATTTGCGCAATGGAGTTTATAGGTTTAAACCGTTTGGTCATGGTATACGACACTGGCCTGGTAAAGATAACCGGCAACCATAACTCTCTGAATAGCGTCTATCTCTCTCTCTGCTAACTGGAATACAAGGTCTAAAATAAAATCATGGATGTACAAACTATGGAAACACATCTCCTTCTAGCTATGACTAAGGGAGTTCGCAGCCAAGTCACGTGGTTTTGCCCTTGTGTTCGATACTTCCGGTTGCAGAAAGTCTTATGTCCGCATCATGGAAGTACAAACCATGGACCAATTAGAGACCTTGTTGAGGCATGTAGATACTTTTTCTTGTCTAAATTTCTATGTACTAACGAAGAAGAAAAGTGTAAGTACTAGATCTTTTGATTTTTGAAATGTGAAACCTGATGTTTTCGACTGTGCAAATAGCCGCTATCGGAGAGACCGCCTTGACGTGTCATTCACTCACTGTCACTGCTTCTTCTTCTTCTTCTTCTTCTTCGTAATACTGTAGATACCCCGTATTCCAGGAAAATGATTCCACAAGGTGCATGCTGGGTGTGTTCTTGTTACCGGCACTCACCCGTCTAGGACATGAGCATCATGATCTTTAAAGTCCGTTATGATGGAATGTATGCGACACAGACTAGACCTCGGTTTATACTCTCATCCGAAGGAGTAGGAAACGGGAGTAAAGTGTCTTCCCAAGAACACAACACAATGCCTCGGCCTGGGCTCGAACCCGGGACCTTCAGATCCGCACAAGCCAAAGCTCTACCATTAGGCCACCGTGCTTCCCTAGGCCAAAACTTACGAGGCAAGGTAGAGATCTAGATTGTAGTTATTTCTTATCATGGACATTTTCATGATACATTTGTAACTTTAGTAGTGTATATATTTAATCTATCGTTGTTTTTGACTTCTTTCATTTAGTTTACGGCGAAACAGCAGCAACTGCCCTAAGGGCGACGTTTGGCGGACATGTCAACAGGGTCAAAATATCACTATCAAAGCTGTAGGCCATTCAGCAATAGGAAGTTTGGAACACACACGTCCAAAAAAGACGGGAAGCAGAGAACTTCGGGCCTTCTCGCCGAAAGCCGTGCATCCATATACTGAAGAATCCATGAATAAAACGAGTGCCGCGCGTCGAGGCCTAAACTAGCAGGTCACTGCCTTTGTCCATCCAGTTCATAATGAAGAAACTACAACACTTCTCACGAAAGAACTCTGGCATGCGCAGTTTCAGGTATCTAGGCAAACATTTAAGAAACGGGCACACAGGTTTGCTTGCGGTAATGCTTGATAACATCTCCCGACATTTCAGCTCTGGTTAGAGATGCTGTGGGGCCTGACCGCGTTGAAAAAGATCCTCAGCAACGTCGTCAGTCACTCATGGCTCCCCGTCTACCACATCGGTTATGGGACTGAAATGATGTGAGATGAGTTTAGGCGAAGGCTATTTAAATCATTTGCCACTTTGGCTATCTGTATTTCAAAGCAGTACTTTGTAAAGTTTAATATCTCTCTACAAAACAGACTAGAGGTATTACATTCATTTATTACCATGATTAAGTATTGTTGGCTATATCGTTGTCCAGGAACTAAAATTACACAGAAATCCCTCCTCCCCCTACCACCACGACAAGGTCATATAAATTGAACTTTTCACATTCATGAAATGCTAGGATGTAAGAAGCAGGAAATATAATGGAGCTAATCCTTTTCACTAATGCAATGGTTCATCCTATTCATGCTTCAACAATTTGACAAATTGTCTTATCAGAAGGTCGCAGGGGTTGTGGGGGTTAACCTCGACACTAAGACAAATCGTCAAATTAAAAGGTTAAGGGGGATTTTTAGGGTTAACCTCAAGCTAGCTGAATTGATCGCTGTCGGATTTGTTTTATAATTTTTATAAAACCGGAGTGATTGATTATTGCTTTTGATACCCTGCTGGGCTCAAGGATAAGAACGCACGTGTTGCTGATTTGTAGTGTTTAAGCAATGATTAACTCGGATCCATTCAACTCTTCTGTATTTTTTTTCCCTTTTTTACTGTTGTCTTCTCCAAGTTCACTTCACCTTCACATATCCTTCAGCTTCTAGTTCTTGTGAAGTTCGGCCCGTTGATCCCCAAATCTGTGTTTCCCCCCGCAATCCTAGGTCTGTGCTTTCCTCCAAGACTTTTCAGATTTATGTTCTCAAGGTCCATGTTATCCAGGTCTTTATTCTTCCAAGTTTATAGATCTGGACGAACAGACCTGGTGGGGCAGAATCTTTGTCCCACCCTCTTTAAAGGCTGGTAGGATATCAGGGATGACATAACAGCCTCTCTCTATATCAACTAATTGTTAGGATTAAAAACAAAAACAAGTGAAATGTGTGGAAATTCCAGGGCTTAGCGTTTGGAAAACGGAGTTGCGTTTGTCGAGAAATTAAAGGAGATTATTGTAAGCAATATGATATTATAATTATTATTTATGCGCTTAGAGGTGGACATTTAAGTAGATGTGGAAGTTTAGATGTAACATTCTTTTAGTCTGATGCATTGCGCTGTTCCAAACAATTTGTCTTATACAATAATAATTTGCAGTCGTAAACGATGGGTTTGCCCCAGCAGGACCTGGTGTGCGCCTCGGGCGGCTTGAGTTAGATACTGTATCAGCCAGCGCCTTGAGCACTTCTTGAGCTGTGAAAGAGCTATTATATAAGAACGATAAAATAAATAAATAAACAAGAGAACCATGAAATGAATAAATAAATAAATACATTAATAAATTAACAAATAAATAAGGTATACTCCCTGACTATTTGTTATTCCCGTCTACGCATCTCAGTGCACATTATATTACTCACTATTTATTGATCAAATACCACGGCCAGTTTTTGGTCACCATTCATAACAGGCCATTAAACCATATCATTTTTGCTAAACAAGGTATGTAAAGTCCTCACAGCAGGGTCATTTTCTTATTAAGGTTTGACGGATTGGTGCTGTTAGTCACCTGTCGCTGTTGGACATGAATAGTTGTGAAATTATTGATGATTGGTAGTTACATATCGCAGTGTGATCCAACCCTAGCTTGTTTACATCGTAATATTTGTACTTATGCCTTGTGCCTATGCTTAATATATGTTTCCAATTAAGCAGCTGCAGTGTTCGGACCAAATGATATATTAAAAGCCCCACACACACAAATCCCGAAAATCTTTTACACATAATTTATCATTCCAAGTCGCAGTAGGTAATGATCCATGTGATGTTTGCACCGCATTATTTTCACTTCATCCCGGATAGTGAATGCTTTCGAAATGACAGTATATTGCCTATAATTCAATTAGCCAGCTGCAGGTATTACAAGAATATAAAATCTCAATAAGCAAACGTTATGTTTATATAAATATGGATTAACCTGTTGACTTAAGCAATATTTAAAAAACAAGATTCAGTTTGTTCCCCTTTCCATTACGTCTTTAATAATAACCCTGGTGTTGAAATCTAATTTATTCTTGAACTAACATTCATAAACGGAATTCCTCAATAAAAATGATAAATTGCACCCTCGTGTAAATGACATGCATACATTGGCGGTGAAAGAGAGACGATGATGTAACTCTTTGAAAGGGGTTCCTAGTTCACACATTTCACTGTCATTATAATATCCCTTTCAAATTCACAGGCAGTGATGCCCCGCCACCACACTGTTTTTCTATAAATCGAGGAGCGAGGGGACCTAGAAGTTATACGAGTGAGCGATAAAGGAGTGAAAGGAGAGGACATGGGGGCGAGGTAGGTGAACACGCATTGGGGGAGGAGGTGGTGGTTGTGGTGAAAATGTAGGACGTGGGCAGAAAGGGCGACAGGTTCAAATTTCGGGACAACCTTTTTTATTTACTTTTGTATCCAAAGAAGACCAAAACGTGCGGGTTTCAGTTTACTCAGCCCAAGACCGTTCTGCCAAAGATCAAACAAAACCAAGTCAGGATCAATAAGCTAAAAGAGTCAATATTTTACAGAAGCTAAAATTTATTCTGGTTCTGATATTGGTGCAATTCTGTTTTGGTCAAGACTTTCGGAATTAAACGAACTTAACATTGGTTCTTTTTTTTTTATTGATAATCTTTCACATTTATTACTAATAATCTTTCACCTCTATTGCTGATAATCTTTCGCCTTTATTAGAAATTCTTTGCAGCGTCTTGAGTACTGTGTGGGCTATATGACACAATTACTTCATTTTACAAACATCGTCGTTGGAATTATGTATGTAACCAATAGTTGGTATGCAAATCCCAACAAAACGTGCCTTTCTTTATTCCTGCATTTGTTTTAAGATGGATAAGTCGACGTTGTTGAAGATTTCAAAAGTCAGTCTGGTTTTCCGAAGGCTTAACATAAAGTCAAACTTATCCCTGTGTTCGGTGTTTTGTGAGTGAGTGAATGTGTGTGGGTGTGTGCGTGTGTGTGTGTGTGTGTGTGTGTGTGTGTGTGTGTACTGGGGTGTGAGTGTGTGTGTGTTTGAGTGTGTGTTGGAAATCTAGTTAAGCTTGTTTTCCAAAAGAATTAAAATGGAGTTAACTTGTCTTCTGTCTTCGTGGTGCTTTTGGAAATCGTCATGGGGGTTCCATACAAGAAGATAGGTAATCCATTTCTGGACGTGCATGTTTTTTCGTGAAGTCAAAAACCGAGGAGCGTATTCTTTAGCACTCTCGTTGTACGAGTCAAAATAGTGGTTTGTTTAAAGACGACAAAACAAGAGCTAAAAGCCCCCCCCCCCCCCCCCTCTCCCTAAACAAATGTTTTTTTTTATTCTCTATACATGTATCACACTAAACGTTTCTTCAGCAGTGATAAGCAATTGGAATCCGAATCGCGTAAGCGCAACAAGTATTAGGCTACGTCCATCGGGAAAAAAGTACTTTGGCATTTCCATAGTGCACTGGCAAGATTGCTCCAGGCGCATGATGTTATTGACACAGTTTATTACACGTTGCTTACATTTGGGGTTAGTTTTGAAATTTTATTATTAGTTTTTTTAATGTGATTTTCTTTATAATCTTTTATTTTGTGCATTCGGATAGGCTTGGACGAACCTCTTTTGAATCTTTCATCTTCTCTTCTTTGTATTCCACCTTCTTCTTCTTTTTTCTACTACTACTACTACTACTACTATTACTACTACTACTACTACTACTACTACTACTACTACTACTACTACTACTACTACTTTTTCTTCTTCTTCTTCCTTCTCATTTTCTTCTTCCTCCTCCTTGTGTTTTTTATGAGGACCATAAATATTCTACTCCTCTTCCTCCTTCTCATCCGCATCGTCGTCTTCTTCTCACCAACACGGCAGAGTCATCGTTGTATAAATTCTCAACTTTATTCAGGGAATTCAGCGCGATCAGCCTCAAGAGCTGCTTTCAAAACAGGTACTGTAACTTCGGTTTATCGGATGACTAAAAATTGAGGGAACAACAACAGCAAAACAACAATCTCTTCTCCTCCTCATTCTCCTCCCCCTTTTCCTCCTCTTTCTGTTCCTCTTTCTTCTTCTTCCTCTCTTATTTTTTTCTCTATCTTCTTTTTCCTCCTATCCTCCTTTTTCTTGTTCTTTCTAACGTTTTAGAACTAACTGATTCTTTCAACTGAATTGTTTTAGGCTTCTACAGGGAAATGACAACAATTAATTCTACATGCACTTTGGTCAACAATAGACAATAAATGAGTAAGAACAACAGGCTTTTGAAGTAGCTGTCTACCCTTCGCAGGCTGAAGATGAATTGCAGGTACTGTTTAAATGCGAATGAGCCCCACCTGCCTTAAGTGTGACACTTACCAAATTGAGAAAGCGTACCAGTCAACACGATGACCTGCTCACAATGGTGAAAAAACGGAAACTCCGATGGTATGGCCACGTCACCAGATCATCAGGCCTTGCAAAGACCATTCTGCAAGGCACAGTGCAAGGAGGTAGAAAAAGAGGGAGACCAAAAAAGAGGGGGGAGGACAACATCCGAGAATGGACTGGTTTGACACTGAGCGAAGCCATCAGGGTTGCGGAGGACAAAGAAAAATGGAGTATGCTGGTTAAACGATCATCTGTGGTGCCCCTACGACCTCCGAGTTATGGGACAGGATAGTATAGGATAGGACCAATCTTTACTGTCATTTAAGAATAACGATACAATTTACCAACCCTCATTGCTATATGCTCTGGTTAAAGTTGGGAAAATCCGCTTTGAAATAGAGCAAAAGCTTAAATATGTAAGTTCGGACAGTTGAGTACTTGCTGAAATATATTTATGTACAATACTTGGGTTTTCCTATTAATTGATGATTTGCATGGGAGTTCGCGATGAGTTCATTTTTGTTTGTTTTTTTCCCTCTTTTGATTTTGTGACCTTGTGTTTTTGTTAATTGTGAAAGAGGTTGTGCCTGAAACAGAAATAAACTTCATGTTTTGCCTTGATATCTTTTAATAGGAAAACGGTTTTCGAACAAGCTACAAGCATATTCGAACTGGCTCCTACGCTCAGGCCAAGGCTTCTTGATTTGTTAGCTGTGGAATTACGGCTCACAGGGACTCCAACAGCGTTATGTGACAACATTGCGAGCCTCCATTTCTCAAAAAGAATAATTGTAATATGAGTATGCACTTATCACAAGTTTTGAGATAAGTACAACAGACCACTTAAACAGGCATTCACTTTCCCAGTTGCTGACACCGAATCTCTCTCTCTCTCTCTCTCTCTCTCTCTCTCTCTCTCTCTCTCTCTCTCTCTCTCTCTCTCTCTCTCTCTTTGTATGCATATGCATGTTGTCTTTTTTTTCTTCTTCTAAAACAAAATTACTAAAAGTTTCTAATCAAATGCAATACCCTGTCACAACCATTTGTCATATCTTCTTTTGAATCGTAGACCCTTTTAATATTCAGGCCATCTTGTTTTCAATGATGTTTTTTCTTTGTTCTTGTTCATGAAATTCCACCTCTACGACAATTATGCACGGATATATACTGAACACCCGAGAAGTGTGGAGCAACACGCCAAATAACCATTAGTTCATACGTAAGCCTAATTGTGTATGCCCGTAAAGATCCTATATAAAGACCTCTATGCAGTATGCCTCAAGAGTAAGCTATTGATCATCAGAATGACTACTGTTTCATCCCTATCAGCAAAATCTACATACACGCTTCCCCTAAGGGCAAATGAAAAAGAAAATCATATCAAGGCGCAGCAATCTGCGCAAACACACGCATCACAGTGTTGTTTGCATTTTCCCCTGTCGTAGCCTACGTAGATTTGGTATCGTGATTTGAAAGTAGAATGTCAGTCAACAGAATTATATGTGGAATATAATGGAACGCTACCTTTCTTTCTATTTGTCAATAGAATTATTATATTATGACACGCTACTCTTGCTTCTAGTCGTTTCTAGAATTATTATAGGATGGCACGCCATATATTTTCCTCCGTCCGTGTGCTCTCTCTATTTCCCTCTCTCTTTCTCTCTCTCCTTCCTCTGTCTTTGTGTGAGTGTGTGTCTGTGTGTTTAAATCGGATAATAAAGTTGTATTGTATATTGTGTTGTATTGTATTTATTGGTCCGCACTATTGAGCCAAAACATTTGCGATGAACGTATATCAAAAACAAAAAGCCAAAACAGCAATAGCAACAGCAACCACAATAACAACTCACATTGGCAGCTTCCTTTTGACTTTCTCCAAAGTTTGACTGACATCTCACAAGAAACACCCAAAGGCTGTGAGGCAGTGGGGGTTAGAATACGCTACGCAAATTGAGGTAGGTTTGATGATCTACTAAACGTTCGAGAGAGGTTGCAGCTTATGCAGGGCCTGGGACCTGGGCCTAATAATAGGGGAAGGTCGGCAAATCCGGAACACTTAAGCAAAAACGTCAATAACTGCCACGTCAGAAGAGAAAAACACAGGATTTTGGCATGGTTGAATTCAGAAATAATTGAACTATGATCCTGTAATAAAGATTTAGGGCAGGTCTTGATTGTAGCTTGGTCAGATGATTTCTAAAATTCTTTGAAATTGTTCCGGATTGCACCCCTAGTAGGGAAATTTGGAACGGTGGGAGGTGAAATAAGGAATACTTCCATATTGTACATTATACATGTATAATGTTGAGCATTTTGATATTTGTACCGGTGCTTGCTTGTATGCGAGTGTGAGCGGTGGGGAAAGTATGCTTTGTGTGTTAATGACTGGCATTTTGGGTAGATTTTTACTTTAACAGCAAACAAAAATTCCGTGAATAGCTTGGTAATATATTATAATATCATATCTGTCTCTCTTACTCAAAATTAATAGCAAATCTTATGCAATTAAAAAAACAACAACAATGGACTGCCAATTGCTCATCAGGACAGGTTACGCTGCGGAAAAAAACATCTCCCACCAGGGTTTGTTTTTACAACTCTGTCACTGTTGAAGGCTGAGACTGGTGAGGGTAACCTCGTAGCACGGCGTGGTTGATGCCGTGGGGGCAAAGGAGGAGGGTGTGTGG
Source organism: Oncomelania hupensis (assembly GCA_036898135.1). Lineage (NCBI taxonomy): Eukaryota > Metazoa > Mollusca > Gastropoda > Littorinimorpha > Pomatiopsidae > Oncomelania > Oncomelania hupensis. The sequence goes on from CM072513.1 coordinate 60,833,896, forward strand.
ACTCCACAGATTCTGCCAGCTGTTGTGGAATGATATGCATATTCTTGGATAAAAAAGCAGTTGTGTTTGATGGACGTGGTGGAATCGGAGGTGGTGTTGATAACGTGTAAGTAAGCTTACGCGGTGGACGCGGTGGGATGGTTGGAGTACTTCTGTCATTAGCTGGAGGATCATGGGCAGCTGACCAATCAGACACATCTGGCGGACAGGACACAACTGTCGGATCAGACACAGCTGGCGGCTCAACTGTCAAATCAGGGACAGTTGACGAATCATGGACACCTGGCGCATCAGATCGCGATGAAGAGTTTCCAGGTTGGGGAGGATCTGAGGTCTGTATGTAGGTAAGATGACTGGCTCAGATGCAGAACGGGAGCAGGTCGTGGCAACATCATTGAAATCTTCATCACCAAAGATGTGTCTGTCACAAGGCCAAATCCCGCACTTGGCAAATCCAGATGCATTAGACAGGGTAGCTGCCTTTGAGAAAGCTGTGTTGAACAGTTGACAAATCTGGAATGGTTTCTGAGCCACGACTCTTGTGCCTGACAATAGAAAGTCTGGAGTGGTCTGAAAAACGACACGTCGAGCGGCTTGAGTCGATGGGTTGTATGCGGAGGAAGGGACACCATTACAACTTCATGCTTTCTGGCTAGGACAACTGCTTCCAGGCTTCTAGTGTGAGAAGTGTGGCCGTCAAGGACAAGCAAGACCTTTTTATCTGGTGTTGGTTTCACGGTGGAAACAAAGTGATGCAACCACATCAGAAACACGGCCTTGTCCATCCACCTGCTTTCATTCCCTACAAGGTTTCCAGGTGGCGCTCCGTCTCTCAGTACATCTGGCAGTCTCTTTCTCTTAAACAGGATGAGTGGCGGAACCCAATGACCTGTAACATACGACGGTTGTATTGGACCCTTTCTCGGCGCTAGACGCACTGCCTACTTGATGCTTTCCTTTTTTCGCTATCACTCTTTGGCATTTTTTCTGCACGGTCGAAATGGCTGTTTCATCCATATTATAAATGGAAGTGGCGGTAAAGCCATGCTCATCAACCAGCTTTTCCAGGATGTCAAAGAATCTCCACACGCTTTCACGGTTGAATCCTGTTGCTCTGGACAGTGACGTAGCTTCAGGCTGCCTCAATGAAAGTTGTGGGTGCCGTCTGAGGAAAAGTTTCGGCCAGTCCTTTCCTGCACTTCTCTTTTCCTTGTTGAACATATGCGACAGGCCGTTCTGCTCCGCCACTTCAAACGCTATGGATATCTTTCCGATCCGAGAATGTGGGAACAAAGCTGTTCCTCCATGTTGTTGGCGTGCGCAGAACTCTACTGCGTATTTCTTCCCTCCATCCAAGTGTTTGTTCAGAGTCATTACAGGTATCCCATAGGATCGTGAGGCAGCCCAAAGACCCATGTCCATATTTCTAACTGATGACAATGCGTTGCCCATACCTTGTGTGTCCATTTATTTGCAGCGCAGAAAAAAAGAAGAAGATTTTACAAGGTGGGAAATAAGGAACAGTGCGGGTAATTTGGAACACTGTTCCACTTTAGCCTCCTTTTGGTGTTCCGATTTGGCCGTACTACGAGTAGCTGAACCTTATGCCATGCAGTCTGCAATAGACTTTGATCTAATTTTCACAGAACTTGCAATTGAAGGAACATACCGTATGCTTTAAAAAAAAATAACAAGTGATGTTTCGAATGAGTTGGTCCTAATTAGAAATCACAACATTTTATTAAAAGTCAAGTCAAAGGCACTGTGGTCTAATGGTAGTGCTTCGGCTTGCGGATCGGAAGGTCCCGGGTTCGAGCCCTGGCCGGGCCATTGTGTTGTGTCCCTGGGAAAGACACTTTACTCCTGTTTTCCTACTCCTTCGGATGAGAGTATAAACCGAGGTCTAGTCTGTGTCGCATACATTCCATCATAACGGACTTTAAAGATCCTGACGCTCATGTCCTAGACGGGTGAAGTGCCGGTGACAAGTTAGGCGGCTTGAGTTAGATCCTGTATCGGCCAGCGCCTTGAGCAGCTCTTGAGCTGGAAAAGCGATATATAAGAACGATTAAATAAATAAATAAATAAATAAATATAAGAAGACAAATGGAAAAAACGAGAAAATACTAACAGCTTTCGTCTCTTTGGAGGCACAAAAATTGTTGTCACTTGGATTGTTTCAAGGGATATCACTGTTACCAACCATGGAATCAACTAAACGAAATTAGTTCCCTTTGGCTAGAAATTAGGGTGTTCACGCTGACTGTGAAGGAAAAGGTAAAGCCGTAGTATTTAAAAAGCATTGGTAGTCAATTTATTGAATATAATTATACAGATAGCTTGTAAAAAAATCACTTTTGACAATTATTTTTCGAGTGCTTCCGTATGTGAGGTGCAAGTAGGGCCTACTGTACATGTGCACAAACTGATTCCCGGTGGTAATTTGATTTATAAGAAAGATTATTGTTATTGATTTGATTTTTTTAAAGCGCATTTACCAGTTTAGAATCAGTTGAAGGTGCAGAATATAACTCAAGCTGACCAAGGCGTCAGCTTGCTGTTTTTCCCGCCTCCTCTAATAGCCCTAGACAATTGAGCGATGATAAAGCTTACTCTGTATGTTTGAACAAGAGTTGTTTTTTTAAACAAAGTTTGAAATTCGGCAGCAATCCTTCCAATGTGGGAGTGTTGGATACGACTGTTTGTAGTTTTGATTTGTATGCAAATATCAGGCTTTGATAATTAAGCAGCTTTGCAAACAATAGCGAATACTATTTTCGAAAAGTTTCATAATTTGTGACAGGTTTCAATGCTAACAAAAAATGTCGCAACTCTGTGGAAATAATAAACATCATCATCACCATCATCATCATCATCATCATCATCATCATCATCATCATCATCATCATCATCATCATCATCATCATCATCATCATCATCATCACCATCATCATGTTGTCGTCGTCAATAGTAGCAGCAGCAGAAAAATAAATAAAATGACTTTTAGCGCCATCATCATCACCACATCATCATCATCATCATCATCATCATCATCATCATCATCATCATCATCATCATCATCGTCGTCGTCGTCGTCGTCGTCGTCGCCGTCTTCTTCGTCAGCGCAGCAACAGAAATCATGATTAGAATAAGCATCAACAATATTCATCACCTATCGAATATTGCCACTGTCTCTACCATCACCATCATTATCATCATCAGCAGCAGCAGCATCCAAGTCAGGACAATTAATTAATCACTAGGAAAGCATAATTATGAACATTTCTAATCACCACTACCATCATTACCACCACCACCACCTCCTCCTCCTCCTCTTCCTTCTACTTCTTCTTCTTCTATCGTTCCTTATCTTCTTCTTTTTCTTGTATTGTTCCTTATCTACTTATATCTACTTCTTTTCATCCTCTTTAGCTTCTATCCTCACATTCCTCTTCAATCTCTCCTAATCTCTCGTTCTCGCCTTTTTGTGATCTTTTCCTGAAGCAACAACAACAATAACAAAGTGACTGCTATTTTGTCAGTGACCTTAGTTCCATGTCATTCTATCATTACAAAACACGTTGATCTGCTACAAACAAACAAATACACACAAAGTGCAGAACAACACTGGTGCATGATGCAGCATCTATCTATCACATCTTGCATGTATCACAAAACGCACAGCGAAGAAAGAAGGGAAATGTCACTAGTGTACCATTTCAGCGGTAAACAGGCCAAGATTTTCTTTTAACTGCTGCTTCCCCCTAGGGTTTTGTCGTGCCAGGTGTTTTGGTTTATTTGCTCGTACAGGTGAAATGTCATCATGGAAGGGAGCAACACGAGTTTGAAAGCAGCTGATGCGACGTGGATGGGAATACAAAATAAGTTTGTCCAACAAGGCGACCGTCTGTGTTCGGAGGCTGTTACGATCAAGTGGATTAGGCGCTGGCTGCGGATTCGGTCGAACTGCGTGTTTAGTGTGCTACGGGGTGTAGATTCTGTACATGGAAAAAAATATAGAAAAATAAAAACAGTTTTTGTTTTGTTTTTGGGTGGGAATTTCACTTTTATTTTTGATAAATTAGTAAGGCCGGTTTTATTGACATCTTTTCTCATATTTAAATGTTAGTAGTTTAGTCTGATTTTGCTTAGTTTTGTGTGGTCCTGATTCGGCTCTTGTCATTCCGCTGGACCCTATAAACATTGAATATCTATCTATCTATATTTAAATTTTCTTATCAAGGTGCTTGACGTAGTGCTATGGTATATATGTTTACACCTATAGTCTTCCAGACAGGGGCATCTAACTCAATACATTAATATGTAAACCGCTTACTCCTAATACGAGCATTACCCTCCACATCCGCTTTTTTCGGGGCAAAGTACTAAAATGTATTGTATCCATTTTATCCATTTGTTGCTTTTAACTACCCAAGTTCTGTCTTATCTAGTGCTTTTTGATATTTCTGTTATATTTTCATACGACGTGCTTTAATCACAGTTTTAATATTGATGTCAACTTGCAGCAGGCGCTTTGAGCCTAATCTCTTGGCGTTTTACGCGTTACAAAAACTCCTTATTGTGATTAAGTATTGCATTCTTTGCAGCCAGAGGACCCTTTTTATATTATGGCCTCCTATAATGTTATCTTCTACATGCACATGCTCTGTTGGTCTCTCAATATTTCATTGTAATGTCCACACCTTTCTTAAAGCAAAGCAAAAAATCTTATCTTGTATGGTAAAGGCAGCAAGCCTTTGTTAAAGTATAAATGTATAGGTGACACTTAATTAAGCTTCGGTGTTTGTGTTTTCCTATAAATTCTCAATTATCATTATCTTTATCATTATTATTATTATTATTATTATTATTATTATTATTATTATTATTATTATTATTATTATTATTATTATTGTCATGTTTATTGACATAAATAAATGTTTAAACCAAAGGACAAATGTGGCGTGACAAAGTAGTTTTCGAGCAAAACTATTGTTCAAATCACGAAAAGTTTAATCGAGTTTAATCTACCTAAGCACATTAGCTGCGCTTCTAAAAATAACAACAATTAACAATTAATTCCAATGTGGAAGGTGTGATCCAAATTTGCAATACTTAGGTTTAAAGTCTCCGTTCGACTCATTCCGTGTACGCCATTTGTTCTTTGCTTTCCTTGCTTAATATGATTTCTTCCGTCGCGAAGGCGAGAGTGGGTGCACGTGGTATCGATAGCTGCACTGTTTTCGCGCCCTCTTGCCGATACCTCGCTTCTATCAAGTCCCCGAGGGGCCTAAAAACAACAGTATCGCTCTGAGGGGAATCTAGGGAAGCAAAGCAAAGCGAAAGCTGGGCGCGGTTTAGCAGTATTTTGCTTTGCAGGCTCGTTGGTCTTGAGAATAAAGGCCGCCTTTTCTTCCCACAATGTGGCAGCTATTAGCCCTAGCGACTCCCCGTCCGATGCAGTTGTTGTCCTTGATAACAACAATCCTCCGCGCCTTCGCGATTGATCGCCGGAACTCTTACGTCACTACCGGTTCCGGTCAGTGGCTGGCGCAAGCGCAGCGATAACAAACAGAGCGGCATGGGTTCTTCGTCTGTCGCTCTTCTGTGGTAGTGCACTGGGATCCCCTCGTAATAGGTCTCACCTGATTTTCTTGTGGCGGTGCACTTACAGTAGGCGTTTGAGAGGCGCTGATTCATGACATGGAATCCACTGGATATCCACAGATGTGCTAATATTATACCGACTGCGTACATAACATATGGAGAAAGGGCGGCTGATTACTCATGCTGCACATACAAATAAGCACCAGGTGCAATATGAATAAGCCATTGATTTTTTTTAATGGAAGCATAATACATCTTTCATCCTTTTGTTTTAACAAGCACGACAACTAGCCTATTAATGTAAATACTAAAAGGGTACATTCTGACATAATGTACTCCCGCCTAACATACGACTTTTGTCAATGTCATATCGGTTTTCTTAAGATGTCAGCAAGTTTAAGTTTTCTTTTCATAGGGTATGCGTTTACACTGTTACCTGTATATATTACGGTCAGTGAACAGAAGTACTAACAAATTATGAAAAACTCCGGGGTAGCGGCGACCGTATTCTTCCAGACGATGATTGCCACACCTGTTAAAAAACTGCCGTATCTTTTATCAAAACCATTCTGTTCATATGCCCTACATCTGCGAATTCTATACAGTTGCAGAGACTATCTAGTTTTCTTGAGTGTTAACTGATAGTGTTAGTAGCTAGTTGATTGAAGTAGAGTTAGCTGTTAGTTGATTCAAGTGTTTATACAAACAATCAGTAAATTAACCCAAGTGTTCAGTCAATTAAATTTGTTTACGCCTGTCAACAATTAAGTAATTTTAGACCAAAACCAAACAAACATACAAATTTTTTTTCCCCTCAGAACCAGTGACTTGAAGGTAGTGCAGCGCTTATCTTCTCTCTCTCTCTCTCTCTCTCTCTCTCTCTCTCTCTCTCTCTCTCTCTCTCTCTCTCTCTCTCTTTGGAACCTCCTCCCAACACAAATCCAAAACAGACAACAGTTGAGTTTGTTGCCTCAATAAATTCAAAACTGGCTTCGTGATCCTTCCTTAAACAGTTATAGTCAGTGACTAAAAACTGACAATCTTAGCCTTTTCGCACTCGTTAATAGTTAATTCTGCCACTCAGAGGCGCGCGTTTTCTGTTCCCATCTCCCAAACTACTCCGTCATCTAGAGGTTTGTATGACACGAGCCATAAAACATAAGATTATTTTTAGAGTCCCAAATCATGGAAAATTGCTTTCCAACAGTGCAAACATGCAGGCTTCAGTTCATCTACAACATCCTTGCAATAAATTGCCGTGGTGATATTTTTCTCCATGGTCTAAAACAAAATGAACTGAAATTCCGATCAGTAAAATCGATAGAATAGAGCGGACGAACGCACCGGCAAAGATAAAAAGCAATATTTATCTGCAGCGCCTGATTGAGTGCATAGCTGTAACTGTCTCACGAAGAAATGTTCGGTGTGAGCCTTCCTGTGTGAGCTCAGAATATTCTGAATGGAAATTGTGTTCTTCTTGTTGTTTGGTTTGGATCCATATGTAGGAAACGTCTAGCGTGTAGCTTTCGCATGACTTGAGGGTAGCAAGACTGCTTAAACGAAATCGGGATCAAACTCAAGCCAGTCAGGACGCAAATTTGCTGCAAGATGGCACATAATATGACACCATGGACAAATAAATAAGCCACCGCACATGATATTTCTATATGGTCTGTTTTTACTTTATTCATACAAAATAATTCATCAGTTGTCTTCAGAAAAAGTCTTGTAGTACCGCTGTTCTGTTTATGACTAGAGAACAAGGGCGAGTGGTGAGACGGGGATTGAGGTAGAAGGAAAGAGTGCAGAGGGTGGCGCTGATGAAGGAGAGGAGAGGAAGAACAGGGCGGAAACCCCATGACGCTGGCCATAAGTAAAGAGATGTCACTAGAGCCTATCTTTTAATGTTTCCAGGTTACATCACCCTAAACTAAACGTTTCCTGCTCCAGTCCATCATTTGCCTGAAAACTACCTTTTACCCGCCGACATCTTAGGCTTTTGAAGGAGGTGTCTCCCTTTTTCAGGTTTAATCTACTACTCTACTTCAAAGTTACAGGATAATCAGTCCCTTGGTTTTCACCAAGACCAGCCGAATACACCAGGAGAGAGCCAAGCCATCATCTCGCTGCAGTCTCAACGCCAATAGACGCGATAGTGCGAAGTAAACTTCCGGTGCTTGAGGCAGAGTAAACACGCTAGTATACACGCCACATGGTTTTGCTTTCAAGTTTCTACAGAAACATTAAACAAATGATCAGAAACACTGCCAGCAAGTTAGTATTAGACTGAGGACTCTTCATAATAACCACATCAGACATGTAAAGAATCTTGCATGAGCACATGAAGAGACAAACAATGTTAATACGTTTAGAAATATGCCGCTGAAAATAGGGTTCGTATATATAATGAATAGACTTTATTTTATATCAGTCCGTTTCCAAGTGGGGCAACAACAGCACAGTTCAAGATGACAAACTTGACCTAACAAACATTGCCCATATGCATTAAGAAGCAAGTGTAGTTAAAACACACTCGGGCGCGCATGGTCATCAACACACAAACACACACATGCACACACGCACACACACACAATCACGCGCGCACGCACGTACATGCACAAACACGCATTCATGTATTGTTTTCAATACGGGTGTTTTTTCATACTGACATATATTTATATTATTTTGTGTATTTTATCGTTGCTTCATTATATTTTCTTACCGTTGGTTTTTGGTTTAGGTGATGTGTGTGTGCGTGTGGGTGTGTGCGGGTGTGGATTTTACACATGATTTTTGTACTTTGATGTGATGTTAGTAAATTATTTATTATAATTTTTAACGTGATTTTTTTATCTCTTAATGTTTTAACACTGTTCAAATATTTATTATTGTGAATGTTTGAGTGTATGTATGCGTGTGAGCGTTTAAAGCAGACTTTAGTTTGGTTTTGCGCGTTAGAAAATAAATTATTATTATTATTATTAAACAAAACTTGACCTTATATATAGGCTTAAGGTGTTTTGATCATCATCAAGCTTAATTTGTTTTGCATCCGATGATGTTGGCAGTGTGTCTCCTCTGTCTCGTTTATTTCAAACCGCCGTTTTGTTTTCTTTCAACATGAAACAACACCACTTTTGTGGACAGATAACAAGACACAAGAAAACTTTATTATCTCACTCTGAGAGATCAAGACATGCTTTTCAGGCAGTTAAGCAAAAACATCAAAAATCGATCAATGATATCTACAAACAGTGATGTCTACAATAGACAAAACAAAAAAGATTTTCCATTTTGCATAGGCTGTTTTCTTGTGAAGTCAAGTGTCAAACTGAACTCACCTAAACACTTCGATTAGATATTATATAGTAAAGCCTTTTACGGGAAGCTCTAAGCAAAGCAAAATTTAATAATGTAACAAAAATCAGGAGGTCTAATTGAAGCAAAAATACGCTTCGTAACTAATGCCAGTTGGCATGCAGTCATATCGCCAGTTTATTAAATTGCTACTTCAGTGTACAAAACTGGATAACCGTTGCCTATACAGTAATGTTACCTACCATAACACTCGCTGAGCTGCTTTGTACTACTTTACAGCACAAATTATAAAATCATTAAACATATGTGTTATAGATTGCAGCGAAATAATAACCTGTCTCGATCACACTGGTCCGACATTTACATCACTATACTGATTACGCCTAGATTGTTTACATTTGCAGCGCACCAAACTGGTGTAAAATAACAAACAAATCCTTAAAGTACTGATCTCAGTACACTCATTAAACTTTCACAAGATAATATAAATTAATCCTGATGAGTTAGAAGGAATATTTTCGACAGTATAGGTGAAAGCAAAGCCTATTTCAAAGTTGCTATTCAGTTCGTCCATGTGATTCTCTTTGCGCCGGAAGTTTGCTTTGCACCGTCGCGTCTGGCAATCGGAGGCGATTACTTGACCCTCGGAGCGAATAAGAGAAGTGCTTCGCTAGACGAAGACTTCGTGTGGGGCCGGGTACCTCAGTTGGTAGAGCGGCTTACTAGTAACCGAATAGTACAAGGTTCGAATCCCAGATTGGCCAACTTGTGACCATATTATTTCCCCCCTTACCATCAACTGGTTCGCTGGTGTCAGAATAATGTAACCAGATGTCGCCTATGCGGTCCGGTGTCGTGTGACTATAATCTACAATTACGAAGACTTGGCTCTCTCTTCACTGAAAGATCTCTGAATACACTTAAGAGCTAAGAGCACAGCGAAATGGCCATCTGTATCTATGGCCATCTGTATCTGTGGCCATCTGTATCTATAGCCATCTGTATCTATGGCCATCTGTATCTATGGCACTAATCCACAAATGCCAACCATCGGCAGCAGAGAAGGCGAGATGGATCTTTCCTATCATTCCCTCATTCCACGGAGGATAGCATCTAATGAGTATTTGATCCAAGATGCTATCCAGAAACGGAAACTCCGATGGGTATGGCCACGTCACCAGAGCATCTGGCCTTGCAAAGACCATCCTGTAAGGCACAGTGCAAGGAGACAGAAGAAGAGGGAGACAGAAAAAGAGTTGGGAGGACAACATTCGAGAATGGACTGGCTTGACACTGAGTGAAGGGCAGAGAAAGATGGAGTACGCTGGTTAAACGATCATCTGTGGTGCCCCAACGACTTTCGAGTTACGGACTAGGATAGGATAGGATAGGATAGGATAGGATAGGATTGGATAGGATAGGATAGGATCAATAAACTCCAGTCCCGCCCTTTTAGGCAAGATCCCTTTATCACACGTGTTTGACACAAACATGTTGTCTCCCTTACAGGAAAACGTTGACCACCGTTGTCCATGACTTCTGGTCCACGTGGCAGTAAGAAGTCCTTGTCCTAAAAGTTGCGTTGCTTCAGAAAATCAACTCGTCTCTGTTGGTGGTGAGCTCAGGGAAATATGGAGATTCCGAACGCCAAGCTGTTAATGTAATATGATGTGAATACCAAGGGTACAATACACAGCTTGTCTGTTTTGCGTAAAGTATGAGATGGTGTGTGGGCAGAATCTCATTTTCCTCTCTTTTTCCTCTTCGTTCTCCTTCTCCTTCTCCTTTCTCTCTTCCTCCTTTCCTTCCTTCCTCTCTCTCTCTCTCTCTCTCTCTCTCTCTCTCTCTCTCTCTCTCTCTCTCTCTCTCTCGCTTTCTCTTATACAAATGACGCACACCCCTCCCCCCCCCTCTTACTCAATCCTAAAAGCGCACCTAAACAGAGATAGTGAGTTCAAGAGACAGAGAAAGATAGTTACAAAGAGACAGGGAGAGAGTGCCCAGTGTACGTGGAGTGTTATATGAGAATAAGCATGAGACAATGAATAAGACTAAAAGCACGTGTGCACCTTAGGCGGTGGTTTTCCTCCACGGGCAACCCCATGGAGTGGCTTGGAGTAAAGGAAATAATGATACGGGTCTTAATTTACCGCTCACCTCCACGCCGCCATGATAAGCTTGACCTAAGTCCCTCCAATAATCCAGCAGTACTACTGTACCTAGGTAGACCAACACGCCTTGCCTGCCTCTCTCTCTCTCTCTCTCTCTCTCTCTCTCTCCCTCTCTCCCTCCCTCTCTTTTTTCTCGCCATATCTCTATCACGCGCGCGCGCACACACACACACACACACACACACGCAGTGACACACACACATTCATCACGGTAGGCGAAGATGATGGTAATTGAACTGACTGTTAAATTGTTAACTGATACTGACTGTTAAATTGTTAACTAATACCTTATACTAAGTACCTTTAATAGTCCAAGGTGTTAGTAGCTTAGCGTCAGACCACCCCAGATACAGTTCGCGAAGTACCCGCGATTTTCCACAGCTTGTGCATGGTGTCTAATGGACGATCCTGACCTGACACCAGAATCATTAACCCAGAATTTTCTTTGGTCAGTTCAAGAAAATGATTGTGCCAACCGCGTATAGGCATGCATATATTATTACGGTTTCCCAGGTAGCGCAAATGTTTGGTGGGAGGGGAGAAAGTGGAAGGGGATAGGGGAGTCGCTCTATCTTCCTATATCAAAGGTTGTGGGTTCGATTCCCCCAAAGGGACGAACTTATGTGACGTACTGTAGGTGCGAGACGTTTCAGGTCACCGTGCGTTTTCTGCAGATTCTCCGGTTTCCTCCCTCCCTTTAATAAATTAATGGTATAGAATGCAATCGATCTATATATATAACTTAGGTTCCTGAACGTTTTGGACAAAAAGATGTTCAGGACCCTAGTTTCGAGAACTGAGAACCTCGAATAAAGAATCGTGAACTTTATCGAACCTTCCAACCAATCTTCCAATTAAGACAGGCCATTAGATGGACTGTAATATTTGTGGTCAGACAGGTCTTTCCTGTTATTGCTTGGCTCCTCGGATTGTATCTAATGAGAATTTTGTCCATGATGGCTTAGTTCAGCCCCGGTTCTTGGTCGAGACTACGCTCTCCTTGTGTTTGAAACAAACTTTGTTTTGGTACCCCTGTGTATATTGGACCGGATCCAGACGAAAACACAATCAACTCAAAGTTTCTGATGACAGTGCACACAGCTACTCTGCAACAGCAAAACAAAGCACAGGGGCCTCAAAGTTTGTGATGGTATTAGTACACAAGCTACTCCGCAACAACAAACATGAAATGCATGAAGAGCGGACACGTCAGACATGTGGGAGGGTTTGGGTAAATTACGACCTATATTAACCAAGACTCCTCGGGGCTTAGTCGCAGGAAAGAGCGGAGAGCAAATAAACGGATAAATGTCGAATTATTTACCACTTTCAGAGCCCAGCAACGAAAGAAGGCTGAGTCCTAAGGACGTACGGACTGGGAACGGCGATTGTATTCAGTTTGCATAGTGGCGACTCTTGTACTGCATAGCAGAGACGTAGCGAGTCATAGCACACTTCGAAGTAACTTCAATAATTGTTTTGATATTCAGTATCAATATAGTGCCCTCTTAAATTCAAGGATCAGGACTTCTTCGGGGTAACAAAGATCAGGATTTTGTTACAGAATCAAGTCTCTTAACTTTGGAAGGCGTTCAAAGTAGCTTGGAGGTATACATTCAAATTGCCGGGTCAGCAAACGAAACGGCTACTCTTAGTTAGTGCATAATTCTTATGTAATTCAAAGTCTGTTGATAGACACACCTAGAGATTTCAAACCGCCATTTTGTTTTCTTTCAACATGAAACAACACCACACTATAGTGGACATATAACAAGATGCAAAAAAACTTTAATATCTCGCTCTGAGAAATTAAGACATGCTTTGCAGGCAGTTAAACAAAAAACATCAAACATCGATCAATGATATCTACAAACAGCGATGTCTACAATAGACAAAACAAAAAGATTTTCCATTTTGCATACGATGCATATACTGTTTTCTTGTGAAGTCAAGGGTCAAAATGAACTCACTTAAAAACTTCGATTAGATATTATAGTAAAACCTTTCACAGGAAGCTCTGAACAAAGGTATTGTTCTGAAGTGTTAAGCTGTAGGTTAGTGCAAGTAAAAAAACAACTAATGTTAAAAAAATTATCCAAGTGATTAAGAGAACGATAGGTCAATTGGTCATCAATTTGAAAGAGAATCGCAAAAACTAAACTTATATGTGATGTACATAAAAAAAATATTGAAGATAGGCCTAGCCAAAAGTGATGAAAAGAAAGTTGTGTCAATAGGTTAGCTAACTTGAAAGAAACTTGCGGCAAATAAAACTCCTTGTGAATGAAAAATAGTTGTCCTTTTTAGGAATCTTAACATGTTAGGGTCGCTTTTAACTTGCTAACCTGACAACGTAAGTATTTCTGTTGCTTATACTGGGAAAACTTGCCTCCGTCGTTTGGAAGCAAACTGGACAAACACAACTGTTGTTTGGATGTTAGCCACGACTCTGACGTCTTTAGTTTACCTGACGCAGACGTAGATGTAATGTTTCAACAATACAGAGACCATCTTGGGCAAAAACAAATGTTCAAAGAAGAAAAAAAATAAATCACTAGACAGAGTGGAGCTTTTCGTTTATGTGCAAAGCTTAAAAAAGAAAAATCGAATCTGCTTTGACCAAACTCCTACTGTAGGAACAAAACGGTATATGTGCACTCAACCCCATCTTTCGTTCCTTGGCCCCACTTTGTTTTAACCAGTTCTAACGAAACCTGCGTAAGAGAGATAAGCATATGGGACATATACATGTTTTACGTCAATGCTGAAAAAAAAATGGGCATGAATAACGGCAAAGGTGTTTTCCGTCAACTTCACCAATGACTGTACCGATCACCCTGTACCAGTCCCTCCCGGTTCTATGTTTACAACAGCAAGCACCGAAAACCTGCACAGTGCAACATATGGAAGCTTGATGCCTACATAGAAGAAGAAGAAGAAGAAGAAGAAGAAGAAGAAGAAGAAGAAGAAGAAGAAGAAGAAGAAGAAGAGGAAGAAGAAGAAGAAGAAGAAGACCAACAACGACAATATCAACGACAACCAGAAAAACAACGAGAAAGAAAGGAGAAAGAACTTTTGGATTGACAAGACTGAGGCTTTGTGATGGTCAGTGCTCACAGCCGGGAGAACTTGGTTCGAATCCACCAATAGTCCGCCCTGCATGAAACTTTATACACCTAATTCCCGTTTCACAATTCATCACCAGAGAGGAGAAAGAACCTTTGGATTGACAAGACTGAGGCTTTGTGATGGTCAGTGCTCACAGCCGGGAAAATTTAGTTCGAATCCACCAATAGTCCGTCCTGCATTAAACGTTATACACCACCTAATTCCCGTTTCACAATTCATCACCCAAATAACCATCGCACTTATTCTATATAAACAGTGAGCTGGACATTGATTATGAAAATGTGAGGTCTACGATCGGCACAGGACTCATGCGCGGCTCCTGGACCATTATATATCCGCGTTAAAGGAAAAAAAAAGAATTGGATATATATTTATAAATATATATTTAAAGCACTCTTCCATTCAAAGAGCTGCTCAAGGCTCTAGCAGATAACAGGGTCTAATCAAAACCGTCGTCGTCGTCCAAGACGCCCACTTGTTGCTTGATACGCACAGTCTAACTCCCCAAAGCAACTGTGCTGTTCAAAGACTGGGCTATTCTATATAGTAGGCATACGTAATTTTTTTTTCAATAATTCATTTGATTTATTTTATCGTGCGTATATAGCGCTTTTCCAATAGAGCTGCTCGTGGCGCAGTGGATAAGTCGCCGGTTTCCTATGCCGAAGGTCGCGGGTTCGATTCCCGCAAGGGGCGAACGTATGTGACTTAGGTACGAGACTATTGAGGTCACCGAGGGTTTTCTCCGGGCACTCCGGTTTCCTCCCTCCCTTCAATAATGGTACAGGACGCAGTCAATATAAAAATTTCAAAAATAAAAATTCGGTTTTCTTTTCGTCTTCTAATAGCGATCTCCCTGCCTTTACACCACCTGTTTGAGTGATGGATGTGTGTTTGGTGTGTGTGAGTGTGGATGAGACAGGTGAGCGTGTATGTTGGTATAGATCGCCGCGCTTTGAGCCTGAATGATTTGGGGAAAGGCGCGTATAGCATCCTGTATTATTATTATTATTCAAGGCACTGGACCGTATAGTTATCATTGGACTCATTCCACCACAATCACACAAACACACACACACACACACATTACACATATATACACACATACACGCACACATTCACACATTCACGCTATCTCTATAACTATCACTGTTACATTATCTATCTCATGCTCGTAATTACTAGGCTTTGATATTCTGTAAAGTTATAATTATAAGCTGCGATTTACGACTTTTTGGTAGTTTACCACCTGTTTAACTTGCGGATATAAAGCGCTGCCTGTTGCAGTTAGCCTTGTTAAGGGGCTGGGCGGATGCAAAATCCTTTGGACGGGATTAGGTCACTGCGATATTGACTGACCCCCCCCCCCCTCCCAAAAAGCATTTACAGACACATGACTGCAATTTATGGATTTGTAATAGAAACTCACTCTTCCTAGTCATTTAAAGACACATGCATGATCCTATCCTATCCTATCCTATCCTGTCCCATAACCCGAAGGTCGTAGGGGCACCACAGATGATCGTTTAACCAGCATACTCCATCTTTCTCTGTCCTCAGCAGCCCTCATGGCTTCGCTCAGTGTCAAACCAGTCCATTCTCGAATGTTGTCCTCCCACCTCTTTTTCGGTCTCCCCCTTCTTCTACCTCCTTGCACTGTGCCTTGCAGAATGGTCTTTGCAAGGCCTGATGATCTGGTGACGTGGCCATACCATCGGAGTTTCCGTTTCTTCACCACTGTGAGCAGGTCATCGTGTTGTCCAATGGCTTGTGTGATGGTCTGTCGGACTTCGTCGTTGGTGATGTGTTGGGTATAGGAAATGCACAGAAGTCTTCTGTAGCACCTCATCTCCATGCTTTGTATTCTTCGTTGGAGATCTGCTGTGAGGGTCCATGCTTCGCAAGCATATAGGAAGATGGAGATGACCAGAGAGCGCAGCAGTCTTACTTTGGAATGTAGACTGATGGTTCTGTCTTTCCAAATGGGCTTCAACCTTGTCAGGGCAGCAGTTGTTTGTGCGATCCTGGAGAGGACTTCCTGTCGAGACCCATTGTCTGACACAATGGCTCCTAAATATTTGAAGCTGTGCACTGTGTTGAGGGATTGGCCTTGTACTTTGATGTCCGTGTTGATGCCATTGGTGTTGTTGGTCATCATTTTGGTCTTCTCTGCACTTATTTCCATTCCATAAGCTCTGGAGGTGGTGTCAAGCCTCTGTACAAGCTGTTCAAGTTCTTGTTCCTCTCCAGCCAATCCATCAATATCATCCGCAAAACGAAGATTGGAGATTGCTCTGCCCCCTATGCTGACTGTGCCTTCGTGATCTGCAAGAGCATCTGACATGATGCGCTCTAGGAAGATGTTGAAGAGTGTTGGAGAGAGTAGGCATCCTTGACGCACACCGATTGTTGTTCTGAACCAGTTCCCGATGACGCTGTTATGGAGGACTACACTGGTAGCCTTGTCATACAGGCTTTTGATGACTTCTATAATTTTAGGGCTGATGTTGTACACTTTCATGGTTGCCCATAGAGCTGCATGCCAGACTCGGTCAAATGCCTTCTTGAAGTCTATGAACACATGATATAGATGTTGTTGGTGCTGTAGGTAATTCTCACAGATTATTCTGAGGTTGAAAATCTGTCCAGTGGTACTTCGCCCTGCCATGAATCCTGCTTGTTCTTCAGCTATGATTTGTTCAGCTTGTGGTTTCAACCTGTTGAGTATTATTTTCAGGAGGACCTTGCTGGGATGGCTGATGAGGCTGATGGTGCGGTAATTTTCACACTCCTGAAGGTTACCTTTATTGGGAAGAGTGATGACAAGCGACTGGGTCCATGGTGTAGGCCATTCCCCACTCTGCCAGATCTTGTTACAGATAATGGTGAGAGCATCAGTCATCGCTTCTCCTCCTGCTTGTAGCAGTTCCGCTGGTATGTTGTCCACTCCCGCTGACTTCCCTTTCTTCAGCGATTGCACTGCTGCCTCAACTTCTTCCCGGAGAATTGGGAGGATTTCTTCTTCTTCTTTGCTCTCGGGACATGCTAGAACTGATGGGTCTCCATTTGGTGTATGGTTGTAAAGGTCAGAGCAGTACTCTGTCCATCTGTCCAAGACTTCTTGTTCTTCTGTAAGGCATATGCCAGACTTGCTTTGGATAGTGGAGACTTTGGGCTGTTTAACACTTGTCAGCCGCTTCACAGTCTGGTAGGCCTTCTTGCTGTTGTTCTTGTTCAGATTGTTCTCTATTTCCTGGCATTGATCTTCTATCCAGTTCTCCTTTGCTGTGCGCATGCCTTTTCGGATGTCATTGTTGACTTTTCGGTAGACATCAGCTCCCTGTGAGGTGTTCTTTTTCTTTTTTAACTCTCTTCGTTTATCACACAGATCCAAAAGTTCAGGTGTGATCCACGGCTTCTTCTTTGGTCGGTGCTTGCCAAGGATCTCAGTGGCGGCATCTGTTACAGCTGAGTTGAAGGTATTGGTCATGGTGTTGACATCTACTTCGCCTGCCCCCAAAATAAGCAGTGGTGCAAATTTCCCTCCAATTGTGGCCTGAAATATTTTTGCCACCTCCGGGTCTTGCAGTTTGTCCAGGTCGAACTTCAGTCTAGTGCACTTTGCTGTATTTACTCTCTTCAAATGGAGCCGGAAAGACATCATCACGAGATCGTGGTCACTTCCAATGTCTGCTCCTGGAAAAGTGCGTGTCCTGCCAATGTTGATGCTTGATCTGAAGCGTTTCTTGACCATGATGTAGTCGATCTGGTTGTGATGTTCCCCGCCGGGACTGTGCCATGTCCATCGTCTGGATTTTTTGTGGAGACCAAGCGTGTTTGCCAGTACCAGATTGTTGTATCTGGCAAACTCCAATAGCCTCAGACCCCTGTCATTTGTCTCGTTGTTGCAGTGGGGTCCACATGTGTCTCCCCAGTTGTGGTGCGCATCTTGGCCAACCTTGGCATTCCAGTCGCCTTGCACTATGACTATGTCCTTCTTCGGCACTTGGTCAAGGACCGCCTGTATATTTTCATAAAAATCCTCCACTTCGCTGTCTTCATAGTCTGATGTTGGGGCATAGGCCTGGATGATGGTAATGTTGAAAGGGGTTGCTCTCAGACGGATGGTAATGAGTCTACTGGAGACTGGGCGGCAACCCATGACAGTGGCTAGAATGTTCTTGTGGACCAAGAATCCAACGCCGTGTTCGTGCCTGTCATCTCTACCGCTGAAATAGAGCTTGTGGCCTTTGTCAGTCGTTGTTTCACCTAGGCCTTTCCAGCGCAGTTCGCTGATACCTAGAACGTTCCATTGATAGTGCTCCAGCTCGTGGGCCAGTTCTTCTAATTTTCCTTCCGCAGTTAGGGTCCTGACATTCCAGGTTCCTATGACGATGTTGTTTCTCGTGCGGATCTTGCTAATTTGTCCATCAGTAGCATACTTAACACCTCCGTCCTGGTGGCCAACGGAAGGCGCGGTCCTTGTGTAGCCGGGCGACGACCGATCCGGCATGGAATTAGTGGATAGCCTCATCATGCATGATAGCATTGTAATAATTGCATGGAAAAATGGACTGAATGTTTCGAGAAATGGGCTACGGTTCGTAATGGACAATACATACGATTTGTTTATTCTTTCGATTTTAACAGCGCTCGATTTCTGCAGTTAACACGAACACATCATGGCAGTTTTTATTTGTGTTAGTGTTGTGGTTTTTTTTCTTCTTCAAATCTGTGCTATTGCTACCCATTGTTATATAACATTAATATCCAACAAGATAAGACCTAGGGCCTAGGGTCATAATTATAGCTTTGCTACTTGGAAACAGACGAGTCAGCAAGACTTGGACAGAAAAAGAATATGCACAACTTTGAATAAACGAGAGGTGGCTGCAGTTGAAAATCCTCTCGATCTCTCAGGATGAAGTAACGAAAGGAGGAATAGAAGTTATAGAAGACGGGGATTTGAAGGACTATCAAAGTAATCCTCAAATCACAATGAAACCTTTGTTTTTCAATGTGTGTGTGTGTTTTGTGCTGGCAGTTCACGTTTCTGTGTCATCATGATTTTTTAGGGGGAGGGGGAGATGGCGGGTGGTGGTGTTGGTGTTAGTGGGGTGGTCTTTCTTTTTAATGCGTGCACGTACAACCAAATTCACTGCAGTAGTATAGTCTGCATTAGATGAACCGGTGCAAAAGGTTAAAGGGAGGGGGGAAGGGGGGGGAAGGGGGGGCGGCATATCCTTTTTTTTAAATTTCGGGTGACAACAAATGAGTTTATTTGGGAAATTGCTTTGCTGTCACATTAAATGATGATATACCTTTTGTATGTTTCCTCAAACCGACCGCTAAGCTTTGAGTTTTAGGCCTCTCCTTGTTGTGTAAACAAGCAACTGCGCCTACTATGCAAACACTTTCTATCTGTGGTGCTATTTATGGAATCAACCTTGATGCTATTAATAGGAATATATTGAATATCAATCCCGAACTTTTGAAAGAGGTCACGTGTTGGCTTAATTTTATTTTTGTTCCAGATGGGGCGACACCAACTGTGAATTTGGCCAAGGCTTTGCGACGCTGAAATGTGCATGATCTTGTAGCCCTTAAAGGACTAAAGCTATAGAAAACGGGGACTTTGCAGAACATTAAAGTAACCCCGTGCCCGTGTGTGCATAGTCATTAAACGTATTTCTTTAACGCATGCATTCGAAGTCATCGTCTGCAGTAACATAGTCTGTATTACAGACAATGCTGCCAAGGTCAAGGTCATTGCAAAAAGGTATTTTAGGGGTCGGATGCATGGACAGGTACGGAGTTTGTCCCAGTTAAAATCAAATGTCTTATACCGGAGGTATTTATTACTGATGGATGTTTTCCAAAGCATTTTATAGATGATAGTAAATACTTGCAGTTCATTCTAATGGTTGTCGTGTTCTTGCTATCACATATCACATGGTGTCTTTATCAATCAAAACACATTGGTTGTATAATTGCATGAGTTGGTATGGACGGCTGACGTTATTTAGCAGGTAAAGCCATGATCACACAGCACTCCACGTCTTAATCACGTACAAAAAGTTCGGAAAATCTGGTGGACGTGGTCGTGCGTGGTAATTTTCGGTCAATTTTGCTTTGGCGGTGCTTTGGACGGCTGAATCACGGCCAAAGCGCGTCCAAAATTTGTTACCCGTGGAGTGGACGTTGTTGTTCGCGTTGATGTCGAGGTTAAGACGAGCTACGGTCGAGGTATAGACGTGGCAGGACGCGGGGAGAAATCTGAACGGCATCGGACGCGGCAAAAAGTTTTGAACTGCTCAAAATTTTAGCCCGCGCACAACCACGGGTAACACACGCGGTAAAGACGTGCAACACACGTGAAACACGCGTGGTAATCCGTGTTACGGCAGTGATTAAAACTTGGGGAGACGCGGTAAGACGCGAAAGTTTAGCGTTCAGTCACGGCCAGAGCATGGTCATTGGACGCATGTACCGCGTTGGAATCACGGGAAATAGCGTGTGTTTAGCGGCTTATCACTGACAAATGGATTTTTCCACGTACATAGCACTACCTAACGACGTCTCGAACACGTTCGAAAGACGTCCTGATCACTGCCTAATCACTTCTGTATTACTTCTGATTTGCGGCGTATAAATACCGTAATTTTCTTAGACCTCGGCACGTGCAGTGTCGCCGTTTTCCCTCTCGTGAACATGTGCAAATTTATTTTTAGGCTTACACGTGGCTGGACGTGGTTGCAGTGCTTCAGAAGTGGAACAGCCGCCGACGGCCATACCCCGTCCAAAGCACGGCCAAACCCAAATTGACCAAAAATTACCACGTACGACCACGTCCACCAGATTTTCCGAACTTTTTGTACGTGATTAAGACGTGGAGTGCTGTGTGACCGAGGCAAGATCTTTGCCGCGTCCGATGCCGTTCAGATTTCTCCCCGCGTCCTGCCACGTCTATACCTCGACCGTAGCTCGTCTTAACCTCGACATCAACGCGAACAACAACGTCCACTCCACGGGTAACAAATTTTGGACGCGCTTTGGCCGTGATTCAGCCGTAAATGGCTGTGTGACCATGGCTTAACATTCATTTGCGGGAAAAAACAAGCTGGTGTTCTTGTGCTACTTGGTACGCGTTGTTTTTTTTTTTTCTACTAGGATGCTGTACAGTTCGATCACGCACCATTATTTTATTGTTATTGATGTTGTTGTTGGTGGTGATGTTGGTGTTGGTGTAGGTATCGGCATCAATACCAGCTATTGTTGGTGTCTTCCTCATAATTATCATCATCAGTTGCAGCAGCAGCAGCACAGTGATAGCAACAGAAGCAGCAGTAGTAGGCCGCATTGTAGTCGTCATCATAATCAATTAATCATCATCATAGTCGTCGTCGTCGCTGAGAAGAAGAAGAAGAAGAAGAAGAAGAAGAAGAAGAAGAAGAAGAAGAAGAAGAAGAAGAAGAAGAAGAAGATGATGATGATGATGATGATGATGATGATGATGATGATGATGATGATGATGATGATGATGATGATGATGATGATAGATAGATAGATAGATACTTTCAAGCCCAATTTGAAAACTCATCTCTTCTTTAAAATGTCTGATCTTGCCTCCCATCACCATCACCATTCCTTCTTTTTTGATTCCGACCACCGCCGTCACACCGTGCGTCACCTCCCCTTCACTCCTTAGCTGCACTTCTTCTCTCACTCACTCCCTCGTCTTTTATAGTTTACTTGTAACTATTATTTTTTATGTTTGCATTATGTCATTGCATAATTCATTAGTGTCTCGTTTTTGCTTTCACTTCTTTTCATATGTGTTTCGATGTTAACGTTAAGGATAAATGAGTGAAAACTGTTCTTTGAACTGATACCGTTAGGAAAAAGTGCTATATAAATACACTTCTGCTTCTTCTTCTTCTTCTTCTTCTTCTTCTTCTTCTTCTTCTTCTTCTTCTTCTTCTTCTTCTTCTTCTTCATATTATTATTATTTTTTTTAAAATTTATTTCTTTAATTTTTTTTTAATTTCTTATTTTTTTTAATTATTATTACTACTATGATGATGATGAGGAGGAGGAGAAGGAGTAGGAGGAAACAAAGAGGAGTTAGGTGAAAGGTGAATGGAAGGATCAATTCCGAGGTTGTCAGTACGCGGGGTATAATAAAAGATTAAAAAGAGTAGTCTGGCAAATCGGTTTTTTGTGTAAATGATCAAAGGGTAAGAAGGGGGAGGGGGATGTTTAAGGGAGTATGGGGAAGAGAGAGAGAGATAAGAGTTCAGAGAAGCGAGCGAGAGTTCAGTCCTTTCTAATGAAAAACAAAAAAGACTAGCCCTCCCTCTCCTCACCCCTACTCTCCACCCCTCCACAAAAGTAAACCAACATTAAGGACTGACAGGTAGAAAATTAGATATCGCCATAGGTCTCCTCAGCACCAGGTTGGCGGCTCTTGATACAGCAAGCCCTCAGTGGAATGTGTGAGGGGAAATCCGTGTTCTGATCAAGGATCTACCGTTACCAGGCTCCCGAGGAACGGGAAATGGACATGTTGACGAAATATGACGAACGTTTCCCTCCATTCATGTCAAAATGAGGAGCAAGTTCTCATTTGTATTTTCAGCATATGTAATGTTTTGAATGATTCGGGCCTTACATTGTGCGCTACTCGTTGAAACTGATTGGAAAAAGAATGATACTGTAACTGATGATTATTTCCCAATGTATTGTATTCCATTATAATAAACTGTGTTTTGGTTCTGCTCTTCTGTCATAGACACAGTGCAGGCTAATGTCAAAACGATGGTACTTTAAAAGGATGCTTGTTTCTGATACTTCCTATCCTATCCTATCCTACCCCGTAACTCGGCAATCCTCACGACTGCGCTCAGTGTCAAGCCAGTCCATTCTCGAATGTTGTCCTCCCATCTCTTTTTCTGTCTCCCTCTTCTTCTGCCTCCTTGCACAGCGCCTTGCCTTGCCGTTCCTTGCAGGGTGGTCTTTGCAAGGCCTGATCCCTTATTACGTGGCCATAACATCAGAGTTTCCGTTTCTTCACCATTGTGAGAATATCATCGTGTTGTCCAGTAGCTAGTGTGATGGTCTGTTGGACGTTGTCGTCAGGGATGTGCTGGGTATAGGAAATGCCCAGAACTCTTCTTTAGCATCTCATTTCCATGCTTTGTATTCTTCGTTGCATGTCTGCTGTGATGGTCCATCTTTCGCAAGCTTATAGGAAGATGGAGATAACAAGGAAACGCAGCAGTCTTAGTGTAGACCGATGGTCCTGTCTTTCCAAATGGGCTTCAACCTTGTCAGGGCAGCAGCTGTTTGTGCGATCCTGGAGAGGACTTCCTGTCGGGACCCGTTGTCTGATACAATGGCTCCTAAATATTTGAAGATATGCACTGTGTTGAGGGATTGGCCATGGACTTTGATGTTCCTCTTGATGCCATTGGTGTGGTTGGTAATCATTTTGAAACTGAGAAGCTAAGTCCATTCAACTGCAACTGATGTCAAACAAAACTCGGAACAATATTAGACCATCCAAACATAGGAATGCTTTGCAAGTGATGAAGAAGAACTGTTAAAGAAATTGCCCAGCACTTTGAACAGTTATAGTTATTAATTTACATTTAATTAAAGTCATGTTCGAATTTGTGTTGAACATATAAAACTTGAAATCACATACATACGACTGATGTCATTCTATTTGTATTGTTGTGTGTCCACTAGCCCTTCTTCTCTTGAGACCAATTAAACTAGTAATTTGACTAGCAGAAAGCCTTTCTTAAAGTGAGCCAATGGTATGAAAACTATAAACCCCGAGAACAAATATAAATTTTTATGTGACCAAGCACCGTGAATCAGTTTCTCACATCGCTTTGGAATCTTGGTAAAGAACGTCTGATAGAGGTAGCTTAACGCCCCGTCTATCCACAAGTCTTACTTCCCTTGTAAGATAAGCATGTCTTCTCCAGGATATCATCACACTGGGGGCATGCTAGAACTGATGGGTCTCCGTTTGGTGTGTGGTTGTAAAGGTCAGAGCAGAACTTTGTCCATTTATTCAAGACTTGTTCTTCTGTAAGGCATATGCCAGACTTGTTTTGGATCGTGGAGACCTTGGGCTGTTTAACACTTGCCAGTCCCTTCTCAGTCTGGTTGGCCTTCTTGCTGTTGTTCTTGTTCAGATCTGATACTGTGCGGTTGATACGATGTTGTTTTGAATACGTCTCTTGGCAATTATAAAATTAATGTCAATGGTATGGTATTTCAAATTAAACGGTTGTGTCCGATTATATTCCAGCAAAATTATTGTATTTTGGCAGCTTTGAAAAATACGGAGAAACGGACATACATTAATTAATGATTGTTTCTGTTATACCTCCTCTGAAATAATGTGTTTCATCATCTTTATTATTAAACATGTTAATGATGAAAAGGTTCTATTATTATTAACACCAAACCTATTTCCCTCAAACCAACCCCCATCCCCGCCTTACATTCGTCCCACTCCCGCTCCACATCTTCTTCCTCCTCCTCATATTCCCTTCCTCCTCTCCTCCGATGATGATTATGATAATGATGGTGACGATCATATTGAGGATGATGACGACGACAACGATGCAGAAGAAGAAGAAGAAGAAGATGATGATGATGATGATCCTCCCCCTCTTCCTTCTTCTTCTTCAACTTAAAATGCTTTTGTTGCTTAGTTTTCATCATCATCATCATCATCATCATCATCATCATCATCATCATCATCATCATCATCATCATCATCATCATCATCATCATCATCATCATCATCATCATCTTCTTCTTCATCATCATCATCATCATCATCATCATCATCATCATCATCATCATCATCTTCTTCTTCTTCTTCTTCTTCTTCTTCTTCTTCATCATCATCATCATCATTATCGTCTTCTTCTTTGCTCTCCTCCTTCTCCACATCCTCTTCTTAAACATATTTTTAATTCTTTAACTCAGAATCCTGTAGGTGCAACATTACATTTTTACATCCTTGCCATATATATAGAAATATAGAATAGAGAATCTGTGTCTTTTAGTGTGTGTCAATCAATCAATCAATAATTTATTTTAACGTCTTTTCACTTATGTGATTTTAGACCATACAGCCATTCTCACGCATGTACACAAACATATAATATAACAATTTAAAGTTGAACGATAATCATACAAAATATCTAACATTACTACAGAAGTTTGCCAACTGCAGACTTGTAAATTATTCGGGCAATATCTATTATTGCTGGACTATGCAACAAAATGTCAATTGATTCTTGACTATTTACATCGATATTCTTTTCCTTATATAATATAATTAAAATAGGACAGTCATATAACAGATGTTTAACAGATATTGGTTGTAAACAAGTACAAACTACGTCTTTTGAAAACTTGGTGTTCCATGAATTTACTCTTAGTTTATTAATTATTCTACACAAATGTCTTGGACAAGAAAATTTTTCATTCTTTCCATTGCTAGGTAAATTAGAATATATATTCTTTTCTAATAAAGATATTAATTCAAATACTGAAGGCTTTATATTATTATATGTAATAGTATCACCTAATTTCATTGCTCCTCGTTTAGCCAATTTATCAACTATATTATTCCAATAAATGCAGGTATGAGAAGGAATCCAACAAAAGGATACTCCAATACCTTTAGTTATAATATAATGTATTAAAGACTTAATTTCAAATAAAATATCTGTCCTCCTTTTACATGACCAATATTTCAAAGAATATAAAACTGATTTTGAATCTACACATAAAAGAATATTAAATAAAGCCAATGAAGAATTACAAATAATATTTAAAGCCATAAGGATTGCATACAATTCTGCTGTAAATATTGAGATATTCTTACCAATATAATATGACTTTTGAATTTTTAAGTCAGGAATTGCAATTCCAGCGCCAGCATGTGTTGTTTCTAAAACTGAGCCGTCAGTATAAATTTTTAAATGATTAGAATATTGTTTCTCCATAAGCTCTCTAGCATCAGTAACAATTAACTGTACATTGTCACTTTTCGTGGTATCTGAGTAATCAATATGGAACATGGCGTTTCTATGCTCCCATTGCGGAATCTGAGGTGTAATTGGTAATATAGGAATAGAAGAAATGTCAATATTACAATTTGTTAAAATATCGTATGTATAATTTCGTATTGGTTGGAGATAAGATAAATGTCTAGCTCGTTTGGGGAAATCTACATTAGCATCAATAAATATTTCCTCTGAAACAGAATTTGAAACTGATAAACTTCTAACAACATATTTTGCTACTGATAATTTTTGTTGTTCAAGAAAAGATAGAAGGCAAGCTTCTTTATAGGATTTTATTGTACTTGAATGCACTGGAACCCCTAAGGCTATTTTCACTGCTTTACTGTCAATGCTTTGCAACTTATTCAACAATGATTTTGATGCTGAAAAATATACTTCTTGTCCATAACTAAGTACAGATCTCACTAACGATATTGCCAAATGAAGTAATGTATTTGTGTCTTGACTCCATGGCTGTACACAAAGTAGTTTCAAAAAATTTAATCTTTTGCTGGCTTTTGATATTAAGTATTGAATATGAAAGTTCCAGTTTAGTTTTGGAGTAAGATGTACACCCAAAAACTTTACATTTTGCTTATAATTTAAAACTTTTCCATTTAGTTCTAACTTAGGCAAATATTGTGAATTTGCCCCATTATTAAACAATATTAGACAAGTTTTTTCTGCAGACAACTGGAGACCATTTTCTATCATAAATGCATTTAATTTATTGAGTTCGTTCTGATATATCTTCTGCACATAGTTTACAACTCTTTTGCATGTATTCTTCCTTAAATTAGTATTAACCCAAATAGCTACATCATCTGCATATTGCACAATATTTGTGTGTTTTGGACACAGCTTTTGGAAGATCGTATATAAGAATAGAAAATAAAATTGGAGCAACTATAGATCCTTGAGGAATACCCATGTCAATTTGTTTAAAAGAGGAATAGATCTTGCCAACACGAACACATATAGATCTGTGAGATAAAAAGTTCCTGAAGTATTGATACATAATTCCAGATATTCCTATATTCTTCAATTTATACAATAAACGTGCGTGCCATACACTATCGTATGCTTTACGTACATCAAAAAATGTTGCTAATGTAGATTTTCTGCGAGAAAACTGTTTTTTTACATGAGATGTTAACTTAACTAAGTGATCCGCAGTACATCTTCCTTTCCTAAAACCTGCCTGAGTTAGTGGAAAAATAGAATTTTTTTCACAATAGTGAGTCAGTCTATGAAGAATAATCTTTTCCAATAATTTGCCGACTTGTGAAGTTAATGCTATTGGTCTATAACTATCAACTGAAGATCTTGTCTTGCCTTGTTTTAGAACTGGAATTACAACTGACTTCTTCCAGATATCAGGAAGAGCTCCATTTAACCAACATTTTTGGTAAAATGAGTGAAGTAACTGTTTCCAAATATCAGGCAAATGGATCAACATTTGATAAGAAATACCATCAATACCAACAGCAGATTTATTAGATTTAAATGTATTTAGGGCTTCTAAAAACTCGTCGTATATAATAAGCGAATTTATATAATGATCTTCGTTCGGGAGTGGATCTTCATACTCCTCTTTATTTTCTTCTTTTAATCTAAAATTTTGCTGAGATTTATCGAGTGTTGAAGAAATGCTATTTTCTGTAAAGTTTTTAAGAAAAGCTTCAGCTTTAACGAAAGAACTAGGAAAGGGATTATTGTCAATTTTTATAGTATAATTTTGAAGATGGTACCCATTTTTAATTTGCTTTACTTTTTTCCAAACCTTATATGTATCTTTCGATTCTGAAACTTCACATTTACAAAATTCTGTCCAATAGATCTTTTTAGCTTGTGCAATTATTCTGTTGCATTGAATTTTGGTGCGTTTCATTTCATTGTGATTTTCTGGTGTTTTGTTCTTTAACCACTTCTTAAAATGTTCTTTGTTCGTGCGTACAGCTTGTTCACAATCTTTATTCCACCATGCATTTCCTGAATATTTACGATTTTTCTTAAATGTACATTTGGGGATTGAGTATTCAGCTGCCTGTATTATACTATTAGTAAAATTTGAATAATATGTGTTAATATCTTCATTGTTAATGATGTCAATGTTGTGGAAGGTTAAGAATGTTTTAAAATCTTCCCAGTTTGCACGATTATACTGAAATTGAGGAATTTTATCTTCAGTGCTGGAATCATCATCAATGATATCCTCATTTAATTCTATATTGATAGGAATATGATCACTACCCAATGTATCATTTGTTGTAGACCATAAACAATTAACTGCAAGATCAGGGGAAATTAAAGATAAATCTATTGCAGTTGCTTTTTGAGTTGATACATCAGGAATTCTGGTAACTGATCCATCATTTAAAAGAAATAATTTAGAATCAATAATGTTTTCAAGAAATCTATTACAAGTTATACTTGTACATCCATTTTCCCAATAAGGAGCATGCGCATTAAAATCCCCCATAATCAACCATTTGTTACTACTAGATACATCAAGTTGTTTGATCCAATCTGAATTATCATCCTTTGGACCATTAGGATAATAAACCGAAAGTACATTTAATATAAAATTATGGTTGATTTTGATCATTGCGCCTGTTGCAAAGTAGAATGGGAGATTCGGTGGTTTTTCATGCTTTCGCTTTGGAGTGTGGCATGCAGAAGCTCGTTCGCATCTCGACGATGACAGATGATTTTTTTCCTGACAATGAGATGCTTTTTTTGTAATATTCTTTTTACGGTGTTTCACTTCCCCTTGCCTCGTATCGCCGCAGCGGCACGATATAGAACCCCGCCATTCTGTACACACGCACACACACACACACACACACACACACACACAAGCGCAAGGCGACGAGTTGAAACGTGACGCGCCAACATTTAGGTCAGCCAGTGAATGTCCAAGGTGTTTTCATGACTGTTCTGGCTGGATGCAATGCCTCAGCCAGCTGGAGTTAAGAGCTTGTTTTTCGCCCAGCGCCTTTGCCTTGGTACCTGCGCTTTTATTCGATAACAACAAATGCTTTCAAAGGGCGTCAAACCAGCGGAGACACGAAACATCGCACAACTAACACCCTTTTCAAACCATCTTTGAATAAGGTATCTGGGTCTCCTTATAGAACTTCAGATAGAGAAAGGGAGAGATTTGCATTCTCTGCCGGCATACACAGCTGTCCCTGGCAAAAGGGAAAGCCCCATACAGCCTCTTTCCTCGATAAACGATCTTTTACGGGAAAGGAAAAAGACTTTACACCTCAACTGGTCCCAAATAAACTAAATGTGTCTAAAGACTTCTATGTTTACTATCCTACTAATAGTTTGAGAGTACTGTACACACACATATACAAAAAGCCCTAAAGATCTCTCTCTCTACAGCGGGTTCTGTCACAATAGGCTAGTTTTAGACCCTGCACTAAGGCTCCTTGCCTTAAAAAGTACATTCTGCTTTGGCTTTTGTATCTAAAAGTCGCTGCCTAGCAGACAAGTCAGGACTGTTCTAAGCATAGGTAAGGAAACTCTCGCTAAGGTAGGCCTGACATAATCCAGCTGACCTATACCCAGAACCCCCCCATGAGGGCGCTACGGCTCACGAGATTTCGCGTGCTTTAGCTGATCACATGGATAAGGTAGTCATTCTTTGTCTAACTCTCACACGAGAAGGAAGCCCACGCTGAAACCTCTCTCATAAGACTACGCAGGTGACGGGTGAAAATTAATTCATCGTAGTATAGCCAGAGCCTGACATTGTCGAAAAGGTAAATGATCAATCTTTAGTCTCATCGCAGTTATTGATATGATTATTGGATCATGTTTGTGAAGTCTTGCCATGTTTTATGATTGTTATTGTTTGTAAAACTTTGCTTGACCACGTGGCTGACCCGCGACCGGTTTCGAAACCACGAGATAGCACCCACTGACCAACTGTTGTTTCTCCTATGTGTATTATTGCAGACCAGTGGCTGTACCGGAGAATGTGTATAGTAGTAATTACTTCTCCCTGGGTTTATTTTAGCCATGATGTATATGTATAGGAATTAGGTTGGAGATTCCAGTGGACCACGGACATAGAAGATTGTTCGTCGCTTATCTATATAAGTGGAGCGATTGCTGAGGGTTCTTTCTGTCAACAGTGAGATGCTCTGCACACCCTTTTTAAACAAGGCGTTGCAGAAACTCGTTTTATGTTTTGCAGACGAGCAGGCTTGGTCCGATGCAGGAGATAGACCACTGAGAGTCAACCCTGACATTCGGCCTTCAATTGAGTAGAGAGCGCTGCGCTCCAATAGCTCAGTAGTCAACAAACGAGACCAGGTGACAACAACACCTCACCTCAACTATCAAGTTAAGTGCTCCATAAGTAGTGCACACACGCTGGTCTATAAGGACTGTGCGATAGTCCACTCTCCTGAAAACGAACATTAGGCCAACCAGAACAAATAGCCCAATGATGACAGTAGCAAATATCGAGAACAGTAGCAGAATAGATCCATCAAAGATCTACCCATTCTACGAACCACTCGCAGTGAACTTTGGACTGTTAAGTTAATTATAGCTGTAGTATGATTTAAATATTTAAGTTAATATAGTGTTTAGAATTAGATATAGAGTAGAGGAAATAAATGTGTGATATTTACTGTTAACAAGTGGGTTGACTACCTATGTTTCATAGCCGTGTGAGAGCTAGTGTGCCAGTGAATCTTTACATGTTTCTCCCTATCTCTGTAACCATATCCTCACACAGACTGCACCAAATAAATAAATGTATTAAGATTAGTCATAGGGCGACCTAACTAGCCGGTCCCCGCAGACGAAAGACGATTGGGTAATAGCATTCCATTGTGCAGAACCCAGCAACAATAGACCCACCGTCACAGGTTCTTATACTCTGTTAGCTTGGCAACCACCGTCCATGACCATCAACTGATAGTTTGAGAGTTATTGATACCAGAGCATCTCAAGATTGCAGAACTACCAGAAGGGAGGATTCACAATCTCTCCACAGTTCCAGACCATGAGGTCGCTGTGTTTTGATCCTTGGTTCAGACCCATTCACAGTGGTCCCTCAGCGAATCCACATCAAACGGGATTTATTTATTAAGGCCACATTGATGCGCTTGATTTTACAGCCTTTAAGATAGAAAAAAATTAATAATGCTATTACATTTCCTTGTTTGTTTATGTGGGGTGCGACTGAATGGGGAAAGTAGTAGTAGTAGTAGTAGTAGTAGTAGTAGTAGTAGTAGTAGTAGTAGTAGTAGTAGTAGTAGTAGTAGTAGTAGTATCCACTCTGTGATCCCACATCTCTTTGGTCTTATTTTTTGCAGATTTAAATGACATTATCCCTACCGTTATATATTTTTTATTATTTAATTATTTTATTTATTTATTTAATCACTTCGTATAGCGCTTTATCAGCTCAAGTGCCGCTCAAGGCGCTGGTCGATACAGGATCTAACTCAAGCGGCTCAAAGCGCCTGCTTGAAGCCTTTGGCCTCATAGTCTGACGCCCAGACGACTGAGCACAATCTTGGGCGTCCGGGGATGGAGAGAAGGAACCTACTGCGTGCTGGGTATATTTGTGTAGCCGGCACTCACCCGTCTAGGACATGAGCGTCAGGATCTTTAAAGTCCATGCAGTGGAATGCTTGCGTGCACAGACTAGACTTCGGTTTATAATCTAATCCATAACACAGGCAAAGAAAGAACTGGACAGATAATGTCAAAACAAGGACGGCGCTGGATACGTTACGACTTCTGAGACAACAGCAACAGACAGACTGAAGTGGCGAAAAATATCTCTGCGACAGCATTCCTCATGTCCCCCAACACCCAGACAGGCTGAGGGATTAAAAAGATAGCTATAGACTCCACGCACGAAAACACGAGAAGAGTGGTTCTCCTGTTCGCAGGTTTTCATCCGACTGAAATCATGCCTTTTTGATTTTGTTTTTAACAGGTTGTTCCCAACTTGTGTAGTGAAGTGGAGGTTACACGCTGGAAAGCGAGCTCCTGTGTTCCGGAAAGGATGAACTCCGAAAAACTCGTCAATGGAAGATAAAAGCTATCTCCTCTCCCCTTGGGCACTCAATATGCGATACGCCGCGCATCAAAATGGCAAGCGTGGAGGAATGCAGGTTTTCTTAAGGGGTTGGAGGGAGGCGAAAGAGTAAAGAGATAAGAAGAGGAGATGGGACGGGATAAGGGAGGTTGACGTAGATCAACATACATCATTGATGTCGTCCCTCGTCCCTACCACCAAACTCCGATACCCTCTCCCCAAGTTCAGGATTTCCTTTCTATATTATAACGTAATCGTATACCACGTGTAACATAATCAAAAGCGTGATGGCTTAAGTCAATTCGTAATTTAATCCGGAACAGAACTCATTGTACAGGTTGTGGAAATTACTTTTTTTTTAAATAAAAGGATATATGGTGTGGTGGAGGTTGGCGATGGTGGTGGTGGTGGTGTTGGGAGTGAGGGGTCCTGTAGGGGGAAAAAAACTGTAAAAAGGGAAGAAAGAGAGGGGAGTGTAGGCAAGAAAAGTTTGGATTTAGGACCTTTGAAAATCCAGAATTATTATTGTAAAAGTGCATATAATATATTCTCTTTGGGTTAGCGCACCTTCTCCGTTGTGTAAGCCAAACAACGACCCAACACCTATCAGCAGCTTGAAGTGATTTCGGAATGTTAATTTTAAAGTGATAGGAGAGGTGATGTGGGTGGCTGGGTAGGCGAACATGTAGATTGTTCTAATTTGATTTCAAATCTTAAGAGATTAATATATAAAAATGGTTTGCAAGCCCAATACCTCCAAAAGTGATAAATCGGGCACCAACATTTAAAAAAAGTTTTGGAATGCATGTTCTGAAGTGGCAGCGAAATAAAGGAGGAGCAGACTGGGCGTTTTTAGATTGTAGATCTTGGAAACGTATTCAGAGTAAGCACGATCTGCAGCTCGAATATGCGATTAAACGTGTATCAAAATGCATGATGAGGTAAGCATTTTGAATTTGTTCAAGGGGTTGGATGGGTTGTGAGTGAGTGTGAGAATGGGAATGGGAAGTCTACACATAGAATGTTGCTTGGGGGACTTTGGACAATGGTTACGTAATCGTGAAGATCTGTGAACTAAATCTTATCCTATCCTATCCTATCCTATCCTAACCCGTAACTCGAAGGTCGTTGTGGCACTACAAATGATCGTTTAACCAGCGTACTCCATCTTTCTCTGTCCTTAGAAACCCTCATTGCTTCGCTCAGTGTTAACCCAGTCCATTCTCGAATTTTGTCCTCCCACCTCTTTTTATGTCTCCTTCTTCTTCTGCCTCCTGCCACGTGCCTTGCCGTGGTCTTTTGCAAGGGCTGATGCTCTGGTGACGTGGTCATACCATCGGAGTTTCCGTTCCTTCACCCTGTGAGCATGTCATCGTGTTGTCCAATGGCTTGTGTGATGGCCTGTCGGATTTCGTTGTTGGTGATGTGCTGGGTATAGCAAATGCCCAGAAATCTTCTTTAGCACCTTATCTCCATGCTTTGTATTCATCTTTGTAGATCTGCTGGGAGGGTCCATGTTTCGCAAGCGTATAGGAAGATGGAGATGACAAGGGAGCGCAGCAGCCTTACCTTGGAATGAAGACTGATGGCCCTGTCTTTATAAATGGGCTTCAAACTTGTTAGGGCAGCAGTTGTTTGTGCGATCCTGGAGAAGACTTCCTGTCCGGACCCATTGTGGATACCATGGCTCCGAAGTATTTGAAATAAATTAAACTGCGTTACAACTATAATAAAATGGTACATAAGTATTTTGGCGTGGGGTGGTGGAGCACAAACCCTTGTTTTGTGTGTGGTGGGGGTAGGGGAGGGGAGGAATGCGCGGGCACTTGTGCGCGGTGGTGATATGTTTAAAACAAAAAAACAAAAACAACAAATTTCGTTGTAGTAGGAATGACGGACAAACGCCTACATAATCATAACACGCAAACATCAAAGTTCATGCAAATCTAGACTTCTTCCTTATTGCGAAACACTTCTTTATATCTTAAGTATCGGTAGACACAATCAAAAGACATCCTTACAATCCTTTTAAATGTGCGTAGGCGCCGAGCGTGCGGACGATTAGAAAATTGAAGAAAAAAGTTGTTAGTTTCTCGTTACTCCGGACAGCATAGCAGAACCTTCCCAATACAAATATCAATGTTACGGCGTATGCCCAAGCAGGTTCAGACACTGTGTAGCCTACTTTTCTACCTCTCTCTTCTCACCTCCATCTTTCTACGCTTTTTTTCGTTCAGCGCAACTATTCCGATTTGTCAGTAGAAATAAATATAAAGCCATAATTGTTCGACGGATGTTGGGGTATTTTCTATCCTATCCTATCCTATGCTCTGTGGGTTCGGGCAAATAGAATAGACCCAACGTTTCCCGGCGTGTCGTAAGAGGCGACTAACAGGGGTGATGTTAGCACGGCATCACTGGGCGAAAGTCTTCTACACAGAAGTCACCGGCCAGGGCGGAGGAACCTCACGTTACTACAGGTTCAACGACCACGTGCTCAGGGCCAAGGCGAGCCACACTGTATTCGTGGATTTCGGCTGTGGCCAACAGCCTGGAGAGGATTGGGCCCTGCCAGGTCTTTTTTGCCCAAGACACACTACATGATGACACAATCCACTAATTCCATACCGGATCGGTCGTCGCCCGGGCCGTCACCCGGCACAAGGACCGCGCCTTCCGTTGGCCACCAGGACGGAGGTGTTAAGTATGCTACTGATGGACAATATAGCAAGATCCGCACGAGAAACAACATCGTCATAGGAACCTGGAACGTCAGGACCCTAACTGCAGAAGGAAAATTAGAAGAACTGGCCCACGAGCTGGACCACTATCGATGGAACGTTCTAGGTATCAGCGAACTGCGCTGGAAAGGCCTAGGTGAAACAACGACTGACAAAGGCCACAAGCTCTATTTCAGCGGTAGAGCTGACAGGCACGAAAACGGCGTTGGATTCTTGGTCCACAAGAACATTCTAGCCACTGTCATGGGTTGCCGCCCAGTCTCCAGTAGACTCATTACCATCCGTCTGAGAGCAACCCCTTTCAACATTACCATCATGCAGGCCTATGCCCCAACTTCAGACTATGAAGACAGCGAAGTGGAGGATTTTTATGAAAATATACAGGCGGTCCTTGACCAAGTGCCGAAGAAGGACATAGTCATAGTGCAAGGCGACTGGAATGCCAAGGTTGGCCAAGATGCGCACCGCAACTGGGGAGACACATGCGGACCCCACTGCAACAACGAGACAAATGACAGGGGTCTGAGGCTATTGGAGTTTGCCAGATACAACAATCTGGTACTGGCAAACACGCTTGGTCTCCACAAAAAATCCAGACGATGGACATGGCACAGTCCCGGCGGGGAACATCATAACCAGATCGACTACATCATGGTCAAGAAACGCTTCAGATCAAGCATCAACATTGGCAGGACACGCACTTTTCCAGGAGCAGACATTGGAAGTGACCACGATCTCGTGATGATGTCTTTCCGGCTCCATTTGAAGAGAGTAAATACAGCAAAGTGCACTAGACTGAAGTTCGACCTGGACAAACTGCAAGACCCGGAGGTGGCAAAAATATTTCAGGCCACAATTGGAGGGAAATTTGCACCACTGCTTATTTTGGGGGCAGGCGAAGTAGATGTCAACACCATGACCAATACCTTCAACTCAGCTGTAACAGATGCCGCCACTGAGATCCTTGGCAAGCACCGACCAAAGAAGAAGCCGTGGATCACACCTGAACTTTTGGATCTGTGTGATAAACGAAGAGAGTTAAAAAAGAAAAAGAACACCTCACAGGGAGCTGATGTCTACCGAAAAATCAACAATGACATCCGAAAAGGCATGCGCACAGCAAAGGAGAACTGGATAGAAGATCAATGCCAGGAAATAGAGAACAATCTGAACAAGAACAACAGCAAGAAGGCCTACCAGACTGTGAAGCGGCTGACAAGTGTTAAACAGCCCAAAGTCTCCACTATCCAAAGCAAGTCTGGCATTTGCCTTACAGAAGAACAAGAAGTCTTGGACAGATGGACAGAGTACTGCTCTGACCTTTACAACCATACACCAAATGGAGACCCATCAGTTCTAGCATGTCCCGAGAGCAGAGAAGAAGAAGAAATCCTCCCAATTCTCCGGGAAGAAGTTGAGGCAGCAGTGCAATCGCTGAAGAAAGGGAAGTCAGCGGGAGTGGACAACATACCAGCGGAACTGCTACAAGCAGGAGGAGAAGCGATGACTGATGCTCTCACCACTATCTGTAACAAGATCTGGCAGAGTGGGGAATGGCCTACACCATGGACCCAGTCGCTTGTCATCACTCTTCCTAAAAAAGGTAACCTTCAGGAGTGTGAAAATTACCGCACCATCAGCCTCATCAGCCATCCCAGCAAGGTCCTCCTGAAAATAATACTCAACAGGTTGAAACCACAAGCTGAACAAATCATAGCTGAAGAACAAGCAGGATTCATGGCAGGGCGAAGTACCACTGAACAGATTTTCAACCTCAGAATAATCTGTGAGAAATACCTACAGCACCAACAACATCTATATCATGTGTTCATAGACTTCAAGAAGGCATTTGACCGAGTCTGGCATGCAGCTCTATGGGCAACCATGAAAGTGTACAACATCAGCCCTAAAATCATAGAAGTCATCAAAAGCCTGTATGACAAGGCTACCAGTGCAGTCCTCCATAACAGCGTCATCGGGAACTGGTTCAGAACAACAATCGGTGTGCGTCAAGGATGCCTACTCTCTCCAACACTCTTCAACATCTTCCTAGAGCGCATCATGTCAGATGCTCTTGCAGATCACGAAGGCACAGTCAGCATAGGGGGCAGAGCAATCTCCAATCTTCGTTTTGCGGATGATATTGATGGATTGGCTGGAGAGGAACAAGAACTTGAACAGCTTGTACAGAGGCTTGACACCACCTCCAGAGCTTATGGAATGGAAATAAGTGCAGAGAAGACCAAATTGATGACCAACAACACCAATGGCATCAACACGGACATCAAAGTACAAGGCCAATCCCTCAACACAGTGCACAGCTTCAAATATTTAGGAGCCATTGTGTCAGACAATGGGTCTCGACAGGAAGTCCTCTCCAGGATCGCACAAACAACTGCTGCCCTGACAAGGTTGAAGCCCATTTGGAAAGACAGAACCATCAGTCTACATTCCAAAGTAAGACTGCTGCGATCTCTGGTCATCTCCATCTTCCTATATGCTTGCGAAGCCTGGACCCTCACAGCAGATCTCCAACGAAGAATACAAAGCATGGAGATGAGGTGCTACAGAAGACTTCTGTGCATTTCCTATACCCAACACATCACCAACGTTGAAGTCCGACAGACCATCACACAAGCCATTGGACAACACGATGACCTGCTCACAGTGGTGAAGAAACGGAAACTCCGATGGTATGGCCACGTCACCAGATCATCAGGCCTTGCAAAGACCATTCTGCAAGGCACAGTGCAAGGAGGTAGAAGAAGGGGGAGACCGAAAAAGAGGTGGGAGGACAACATTCGAGAATGGACTGGTTTGACACTGAGCGAAGCCATGAGGGCTGCTGAGGACAGAGAAAGATGGAGTATGCTGGTTAAGCGATCATCTGTGGTGCCCCTACGACCTTCGGGTTATGGGACAGGATAGGATCCTATCCTATCCTATCCTATCGTAACTAGGAGGTCGTAGGGGCACCACAGATGATCGTTTAACCAGCGTACTCCATTTTCCCCTGTCCTCAGCAACCCTGATGGTTTCGCTCAGTGTCAAACCAGTCCATTCTCGAATGTTGTCCTCCCACCTCCTTTTCGGTCTCCCTCTTCTTCTACCTCCTTGCACCGTGCCTTGCAGGATGGTCTTTGCAAGACCTGATGATCTGGTGACCTGGCCATACCATCGGAGCTTCCGTTTTTTCACCACTGTGAGCAGGTCATCGTGTTGGCCAATGGCTTGTGTGATGGTCTGTCGGACTTCGTTGTTGTTGATATGCTGAGTATAGGAAATGCTCAGAAGTCTTCTGTAGCACCTCATCTCCATGCTTTGTATTCTTCGTTGTAGATCTGCTGTTTCGAAAGCATATAGGAAGATTGAGATGACAAGGGAGCGCAGCAGTCTTACCTTGGAATGTAGGCTGATGATCCTGTCTTTCCAAATTGCCTTCAACCTCGCCAGGGCAGCAGTTGTTTGTGCGATCCTGGAGAGGACTTCCTGTCGGGACCCCTTGTCTGATACAATGGCTCCTAAAAATTTCAAGCTATACAAGATACAAGATACAAGAAAACTTTATTATCTCACTCTGAGAAATTAAGACATGTTTTGCAGGCAGTGAAAAGAAGTCATCAATCAATAAAAAGAAAACATAACACCTGTGCCCTACACAGTTGGCACTTCACATTCTTACTGGACATCTATATATCATTTTCCTTTTCGCTTATATTAATGTACAAGGTAAAAAAGTTAATTACATTAAAGGAAAATATATAAGATCATACAAATCAATTCTAATCACAGAGATTACTACGCAAGCTAAGAAGGGAGGACTTATATTTTACAAACCTACATAACAGCTGTCATTGCACAAATTAGCACCTACTGCACAGGCGACAAGTGATTAAAGTGATTAAAAGAAATATTATAAATAAAGGCACTCTCCTTTTCTTACACACACTCACACACCCACACCTCCACACACACCGTCACAGATTATTCAGAAGTTCTATCGACTTTGGTACAAAGCTGCATTTGGTTCTAACAGTGGACAATTTAGGCACTCGAAAACGGCGAGCAGATGGTAAAAGTATATAATGCTTTGCAAGGACGTGTGTGGTGTCTCTCGCAATCTATTTAGCCTTTCGCACTGCACGGCACTCATACAACTAAGTCAAACTCTTCTGTTTCTCTCCAATCACTTTCCCGCACACTTTCACCACTCTGTCAAGCACATTCTTGTTCTTCACGTTTAGACTTCCATACCAGCAGAAAAAGCCAAATGTTAAAACAGATTCAATAAAACATCTGTAAAATGTACACAAAACATGCTG
This sequence comes from Oncomelania hupensis, assembly GCA_036898135.1. Taxonomy (NCBI): domain Eukaryota; kingdom Metazoa; phylum Mollusca; class Gastropoda; order Littorinimorpha; family Pomatiopsidae; genus Oncomelania; species Oncomelania hupensis. The sequence continues at coordinate 60,873,361 of CM072513.1, forward strand.
ACCGATGCCTAAGGAATGTAGTTTCTGTAGGCAGTATAATCTTGACTGACATTTCTTGTGGATTACAGCAGTATTTGAATCAAAAGTGAGTTTGTTATCCAGTACAGTTCCCAAGTATTTATACTCACTCACACGCTCAACTTTCACGCCATCAATCATCAGATCCGGAATGACAGCCGGTCCCCTACGGAAATCTATAAGCATTTCTTTAGTCTTTTTAACATTTAGGTCCAAGTAATTCACATTTATTATTATACACTGTATAATATGTATCTGTGCACTGTGTTAAGGGATTGGCCTTGGACTTTGATGTCCATGTTGATGCCATTGGTGTTGTTGGTCATCATTTTGGTCTTCTCTGCACTTACTTCCATTCCATAGGCTCTGGAGGTGGTGTAAAGCTTCTGTAAAAAAGAAAAAGAAAAGAGATTTCTCTTATATAGCGCACTTACAGGCTCAGAGAGCTTCTCAAGGCGCTGGCCCGTAATATCCAGCAATCACAAAATAGTTTGCTGAAGTCAGGATTCGAACCCACACAAGTCGTGCGCTCTGACGACTGAGCTATCCCTGCCGCCTACCAGCTATTCAAGTTCTTGTTCCTCTCCAGCCAATCCATCAATGTCATCCGCAAAACGAATGTTGGAGATTGCTCTTCCCCCTATGCTGACTGTGCCTTCGTGATCTGCAAGGGCATCTGACATGATGCGCTCTAGGAAGATGTTGAAGAGTGTTGGAGAGAGTAGGCATCCCTGACGCACACCGATTGTTGTTCTGAACCAGTTTCCGATGGCGCTGCTGTGGAGGACTGCACTGGTAGCCTTGTCATACAGGTTTTTGATGACTTCAAAAATTTTAGGGCTGATGTTTACACTCTCATGGTTGCCCACAGAGCTTGAGCTGCATGCCAGACTCGGTCAAACGCCTTTTTGAAGTTTATGAACAAATGACATTGATGTTGCATTTTCTAACATCACAAATGTCAATAGGCGTCAATGATATTTTCATCAAGCGGGGAGGCTGTCTGTGGTAACTTTGAAGAGGTGGAACTAGATACATGTTAAACTCGACGTGGACATTTATTATCTGAATGCCTTTAATAACTCTGCATGTGTGTGTGTGCGTGCGTGTGTGTGTGTGTGCACGCGCGCACCTGTGTATCTGTGTGTGAGTGTGTATATGTGTGTGTGTGTGTGGGTGTGTGTGTGTGTGTGTGTGTGTAACTGATTATGTTCAATATTTTTTCAATTAAAAAAAAAATATTGAACATAATCAGAGATTATGTCCTTGTGTACCCAGAACAGCCCATGGAAAATACGTACGGCATATATTTGAAGCATTCATGCAGTAAAACCTGCATGCTAATTTCACCGCACGTTCCCCATGCAGTCTTAAAGTAAACTGAACCGTTACATCAAGACCGCGAACTTCAAAGAAAGACAATGGTCGAAGTAATGGCTAAAAGCCTTCCAGCAAACAGAATGTCCTCGACCTCCCGTCACACACCCATTCCCATCCTATACCCCAGCAGCACAAAGTACGTGTATGCCACCATAGCCCATCCCCTTCCATCCCACCCGTACTACACTCCTCATTCCAACCCACACGAGCCAAGTACTGTGGACAATTTGGACCTAAACTGACAAGAACGGAAGTCGGAAATCCTAAACAGTTTGCTACATTGTGATCATCGCTGGAATCAGAATATGCATATTTTGTCAGTACGAACGTTTTAAGTTGAAATGTATCTACAATCGTGATTTTAATCATTTTAAGTGAATTTAATTTTGTACGTCATATTTTTTTTATAAACCGAAAATGTGTGCGTTTCACATTCAAAGTAATTAGTTGTTTTAATTAATATTTTAGTATGTTTGATTCTCTGAAGAATTATTTACAGAAACCAGGTAAAAGTAATGTATATACTAATCATTGCAATCGGACTAGCAAAGAAAGTAGAATACGTTGAAAATGAAGTTCAAACAGCCCAGGAAACAATGAAAGGCAAACGATGAAAATGAAGTTCAAACAATACCGCAAAACTTGGAATTGTTAACACAATCGACCTTGCATATTTGAAGTCTTCCACGTTGTTTGTACGTGGCTCCAGTACCGATCAAAAGATGAAAAGGCAGGAAGTTGTCCTCGGTTTTGTTTTTTGTTTGAATATGCAAATGACAGGGCATTTTTTTATACATCGTGAACGTTATACAACATGTCCTCTCTGAAGAGTAAAAACTAATTGGAACCAAACGAGTGCGTGTTTTCCGTCCTCGTCTGTTTTGTTCTCGCTATTTGTTAAATCGCTCGCCCCAATTCCTGCCAGTTTGTTATAAGGCTCATTAATTGTGTGTGTTATTTAAATGACTAATATCATCCCAATGTGAGAGTTGACATTACAGGAAATTTTGATGGATTTTGTCGCTATTTGCTTTAGTTCAGTTATCAGACTTTGTTAATCCTTGATTAAAAGATCACACAGACTTAATAATTTTAAAGTGCAATAACCGTGTCTGCTCTCTGTACTGGCGCACGCAAATAGTTTGTTTTTTGGTGGATCTGTTTTTTTTTTAACTCATCAGCAATGTAGAAGTTGGGATTTTTTTCTTATTTTCTTTTGTGGAGAGCAAGTTAGTATGGATAACAGATTAACTGGCAAGTAAATTACAGTTTTAATTTCAAGTTGCGCGGTTTACTCATTGTGCTCAGTCCTCTGGGCGTCTGACGATGGGCCTCAAGCGACAAGTGGACGCCTCTGGCAGCTTGAGAAAAATCCTGTATAGCCAAGCGCCTTGAGCAGCTCTTGAGCGTAATATATAAAAACGATTAAATAAATAAGCAACAATGTATGAATATGGTGGAAAAGGAATTGCATGTTCGTCTAAGCTCAAGCCACCATCATAATTAGTACGGTACAATTGATGTAGGAGATAGTCACATAGAATGGTAGTAACTCCACAGTACAAACGAAGGTTTGTGTGCAATGCGTAAGAAAATTATTTTGGTCTCCAATAGTGCTCTTTCAAAATATACTTTGTATGTGTATGGCGCTAGCCACCGAGTTAGTTTTTATATGTACCAATGATTCATGCCAATATGCAGAGCGCAAAGTTGAAGGACATCTTCACTTCCTGTTTTAAGTTCAATTTT